>CM039680.1:214625548-214640548 GCA_022537955.1 Schmidtea mediterranea
TAATTTAATGAAATAATTTTGTAATGTGTTGTAATATTTAAGTAGTTGCAATTCGCTACAACATTTTCTTATCTTGTTATAATTTGATGAAATAATTTAATAATTTGTGGAAATATTTAAGTATTTTGTTGCAATTCACTACATGAATTTCTTATTTTTGTTAGAATTTGTTAAAATAAGCCCTTGATTTGTTATACTTCGAAGAAATAATTTATAACATTCATGCAATACACTAATTACACATATTTGCAATATCGATGTATGACTTTGATTGGTTCATGACATGCATTTGTGTGTGATAGCTGTATAAGTAATATAAAGTATATGTGTATGTGTGGATTGAATCTAAGTAATTTTCTAATCTTTACTCAAATTTGATTGGTTGATTCAAAAATAATTTCCTACCTCTTACTCGATTTTGATTGGTTGATGTGTGTAATCCCTTAGTATATAAACCAAATGCTTTCAAAATTTAGTCATTATTACTTATAACCTAACTTTTAAAATGAGCTCTAACAAAAATGTTGTGAATGCCGGTGAATTTGATCAAAACCTCGGTAAATTTATTTAATAATGTATAATAATAATATTAATTTAGATAATTAAAATGCAATCAATTCAATTACTGAATTCAACATTGGTGAAAATGTAGATAGAAATGGTAACATATTTTATATTTAATGCATTAATCATCCTTAATTTAGATGATATGAATGTCGATTATTCTGTTAATGAAATTATTTATGGAACTACTAAAACAATTCTTTATGATGATTCTAAAAACATTTATGCTAATTCGTCATCTATGATGATAAATGGTCGATGTAAGTATCATTTTATTTATTATTTGTAATTAAATAATTAATTTTTTTGTAAATAAGTAATAATTTTAAACTTAAGAATTTTATTTGCGTTTAAATCAATATTTTAGTAAATTAATTTAGATATCTTTTAAATTATTTAAGTTTACTACTAACAGTTAATTTAAACAAATTTAATTTTTAATTAATAATTTAATAATAATAATTTGTAATTTCAATTAATTGAGTAAAATAATTTATTTAACCAAATTATTTAATTTAAATAATTACTTTTTAAGCAAAATTTCTTTAAATAATTCGATTATTTACACATATTTGAATTTTTTCCAAATTAAAGCAAACTTTACCCGAACTACTGTCAATCTTACGATGATAAATGTCATAATATAATGATGAAATATTAAAAAATCAAAAATTATTATATATGTCCTGTATGTCAGACTTCTAACCTTTACCCTAAATTTTATAATGATCATAGAGCTCATTTGACCTAATTTAATGATGATAAAATGTCTTTATTTAAAAGCGGTGTAAAAAGAAAAAGTATCATCTCGTCGGAAATATTTGGAAACATAATTATAAAAGATAGTAATCAAATCGAACAGGGATTTAGTGACATTATTGTTGAACCGGAAATTGAGTACGACTTATTACGCTCACGTCAGATCATAAAAGTAAATATCGATAGATAAAACTTTAAGGAAATAATGCTTCCATCTACTTTAGTGGACAAAATTAAAAATAGCATTAGTCGAAATGAAAAGATCAAAAGTACAATTTGGAATTCAAGTGAAATTTGAAAAAGATGAAGAAACCAAAATAGGTTGTAAATCAAATCGTGCTTCCTATGACTAGTACTTTCCTTGAAGATGGCATAAATAAATTACATTCAAAGATTGTTGAGAGAACTGAATTAGGAAATTAAACCGAATACTAGAATTAAATTTTAAAATAACAAAGGTATCCAATATAACTAGATTTATAACTGTATTTATATTGCCGCACCTAAAGGATTAATAGGTAGAAAGGCAATAGTTAACTTGCAAAATAAAGATAATTTATGTTTCATATACAGTTTATTGGCTGTATTGAAATTTGATAAAATCAAGAAAGATAGAGAAAGACCAAGAAAATATTTACAGTATATGAAGGAATTAGTATACGATCCTAATGATATGCCAATGAAACTGTGTGATATACCGACTTTTGAGAAGAAAAATCCGGGTTTGGCAATTAATATAATGATTTATAATAACAAAAATCACGTGGATAAAGAAGATATTGTTATGAAACATCCATATTTGGATTTAATTCATAGAACAAAAGTAACTGTCGTGAATCCAATATATTTGTTATTGATAAAGGAAGATGAAAAGTACCATTATACTACAGTGACTAATTTACAAACTTTAATGAATTGCAATAAAACCAACGATGTTAGAATTCGTTGTCAATGGTGTGAAATTTGTCTAAATAGATTTCGAAAGCCAAAAGCATTTTAAAAACATCAGGAATCAGTTGGATACGACATTACATACCTTATCTTAAGATAAAAATTTGAAATTTAAAAATTGGTCAAAGACAATAACACCCCCCATTTGTTGTCTATGCAGATTTTAAATCTATATTACCAAAAGATGAAATCTATTTTCAAAAACATTTCCCAATTTCGGCTGGACTTTTATTGATTAACAACTTTACTGGAATATCGAATTACCATCAATTTATTTTGCCAAAACTGTGTTTATGACTTTTTGAAGGTTTCAGATATAGGAACAAACATTGTGCTACCATAAGAAGAGGGTCACAAACTGATTTCACCACTTACTTTGGATGAAGAAAATTCTTTTAATATCAGTGAACATTGTTATTTGTGTGAAAAAACGTTAGTAGTTAAGGTTAAAGATCATGATCATTTCACAGAAAAATATATTGGTTCTGCATGTAGCAAGTGTAATTTATCTAGAAAAGTTATAAAATTATTACATGCAGTTTTTCATACTTTATCATATCTTAAAGTATGGATTAAATCAATTTCACAATTGGAATTTATCCTGTATTCTAATTAGTAGTGAAAAGTTCTTATCTCTTATGGTATGTTAGTGGACTTAGAATACGGTTTATTGATTCATACTAGTTTGTAAATGATTCATTGGCTAAAGCTGTTAAGACATTGAACAATTTACCCTTAACACAATCGGTATTCAATGGAACTATAGTTGACTCAAAAGGAATATTCCCATATAAATTTGTAACTTCTTTAGAGGTTTTGGAAACCACATGAATTACCACCTAATTGGGTAGAAATTACAGAAGATGAATATCAAAAGGTAAAGAACGTATGGAAAGAAACAAACTGTAACACAATATTGGATTACATGATATTTTATTTTAAATTGGATGTTTTCTTGCTTGCCGACAATTTCGGTGGAAATCTATAGCTCATAATAGATTAGAACCTTCGGCATTAATGACATTGAACGAACCCATTGAATTATTACAAGACATGGAAATGTATAATTTTTATGAAGTGTAATTCGCGGTGGTTTGACATTGGTTAATAAACATCACGTGGAAACTACTGAAGATACAGAGTTATTGTATATCGACATCAATAACCTATATGGATGGGCTTTAAGTCAAAGTTTACCCTATGGAAATTTAGTTGAATTCATGATAACCTTGATAGTAATTTAGAATATTGCAAGAATTCGGAGTAAAAAAAGTTGTTCTATGGATATACTGTGGAGGTTAATTTGGAAATTCAGAATGAAATTCATAATTTATTGGATGATTTTTCTATTGGTGTAGAAAAGAAATGTGTTTCAAAAATAGAGAAATTACTCTTAACGCCTAATCCTAAACAAAATTATGTAGTGCATTGGCGATTGCTCAAAATGTTTTTATTATTAGGTTTGCAAGTTGTCAATATTTATCAGGCTATCAGATTTAAACAAGAACCTATTTTTAAAAGTTATATCAATACTAGCACCAAACTTAGAGTTGAATCAACAAACACACTTGATAAAAATTATTATAAGTTGCTCAACAATAGTCTATATGGTAGGACTGTAGAAGACCTAAAGAAAAGAATGAATTTAAGATTGTAATAATCAGTAAAAATTGACTACATATGCATCGAAGCCAATTTTCCGAAAAACCATCAAGATTGCGGATGATTTAAGTGCAGTCATACTCGATAAAGATTCAATTTGTTTAGGTAGACCAAATTACATTGGTCAAACAGTTTTGGATTTATCAAAACTTCGAATGTATGAGCTTCCATATGTATATTTAGCAAAATATCGAAATCAATTTAATTGCAGTATCAACATTGTTGCTGGAGATACAGATTCCTTCTTCTTAGAAATTAAAAATTGCAAATTAGATAAGCTTTTACCTGCAATGATTTCAGATAATCTACTAGATACGTCTAATTATGATATAAATCACCCATTATATAGTAAAAGGTTAGACTCTGTCATTGGAAAATTTAAAGACTAGAGTAAGGGTATAGAATAAAAAGAGTTGATATTTCTCAGACCAAAATGTTACAGTTTATTAGGTAATGATTGAACAACAAAAGCAAAATAGGTAACATTGAAAGATACTGACATAAAACACCAGTCTTATCTCGATTGTTACAATGGAATAGAAATACCTAGGGTGTCTCAATTTCGAATATGTACCAGCAACCATCAGTTGTATAGTTTCAAAACAACTAAAGTCGCACTTACAAATAATGACGATAAAAGGGTTTGGGTTGGAAAGAATGAAAGTCTGGCAAATGGTCATTATATGGTAGAGAATATCAATCAGTTTACAAAATAATAATCAATCTGTGCATGGTCTGCTCTTCAAATCGATAATCAAGCTACTAATCAAAGGGATCATCAAACTGTTCATCAAATTTCTCATATTTATGAAACTTTTCATTGACATATTTGTGATTAGTATTATTGAATTTATTTAATATATGTACATTGGTTTCTGGTGTTGATTATTATTATATACGTAATAAAAATTTTGTATATGAAGTATGTGTAAAATAAATAAAAGTAATAATAATAATATAAATAATAATACTAATAAAAATAATAATAATAAAAAAAATTAAATAAATTAAAAATTAATTAATTAAATTAAAAATAAATAAATATATAATTAAATAAAAATAAATTAATTAATAAAATAACAATAAAAATAAATCAATAAATTAAATAAATAATATTAATCTTTATAATCTAATAAGTAGTAGGGGGGTACCAAAAAGTGCGCCAGGTAGGACACATTTAACTACTTACTATTTATGTATAAAGCACTTTACTAAACACAGTTATAATTATTTTGCATTTTTTATTTTATAAATATTTCTCATTCTTTTAATTAGTTAATTAGTTCAAATTAATTTTCAATTGTTCTTACATATTTGGCCAAGAATGCATGTTTTAGATTATTTTTACTGAAAATATATACAAATAGTTTTTTTAATTCTTCATTGAAAAAATTAGATAAATTAAAAAATTACACTTTTTTGTATAAAAAAATTTTATAAATAAATACATTATTGTAATCTTAGCTTAGGGCTCCTTCCAGAAGGTTTGTGGGTCTAGATTATGATGTATTTATAATTAAAAGATTAAATGATTGCATTGAAATTATAAACGGTCAAACAAGTAGAATATGAAATATTTGTGTAAAAAGGCAAAGCTTTCAAAAGTTTTATTAATAAAGTGCTTAATTTTCAATATATATACAAAATTGTTATTTTTGGTGCAAATAACGAAAAAAATTTCCTTTTTTTGGTTTTGCAATAACATAAATATTTTTTATTATTATTTGACTATGAATCAGTAATGATATCGATGTTTTTTTGATATTCACAAATTTTCGTCATAGTTTTTTTCATGTGATTTAGATAAATGTTTATTGATTATGTTAAATGGTAACAAAAAATTCAAATTAAGTTATAGATTTTAGCTTCAGAATTTAAAATTTTTTTTTGAATTTTAAATCTCAATTCCAAATTTTTAAGTTTTAAAAAGATTTTGTTTTGTTCAAATTATATTTATTTATGTTAGTTGAATATTGATGGAAGGGATGTGTTTCTTGTTGAAGAACGATTCTGTAACTAGTAGTGTGTTTTTGATTGCGTTTTGTTTCATGTAAAATAAATATAGATAAATATAAAATTACTATATGACCTATTTAATATCTAATTAACTTTAATATATTAAAATAAATTTTATTGCAGTAATTTTCATTACAGGTATTTAAACTCTAATTATAAAAAACACTATTAAATGATAATTTAACATTATTAAATGAAATATTATTATTAATAACCGTAAATTTGGTGTTTATAACATCCATAAGTCAAAGACTTTCTAAAATAATCGATTTCAAGCCTCAAAACTGTATTTTTCAATATTAATTAAGCAATTAATATTTTTGAGTTTTCTTAAATGTAAAATATTAAGAAAATCAGAAGAATAGATTTCAGTTTTCATACACCTCATTCACATTGACGTACAAAATTTATTATTTTATATTTATAATGTTTTACATTATACATATTTTAAACAAATAATCTTTAAAGTTTGTATTTCATTTTTTAAATATATAGTTGTAAACACTATTAAAGGCAAAAACTCGATATTTAGAAATAAGTTTGAGAAAATAAAGTTTTTGTAGAATGTTTAATGTCATGTTAGATATAAAAGAAAATTATTATTTGTTTTAATATGTATGAGGTTTTCACAGTTTGTTTCAATTTTGTACTTTGAAAAAATTACCATACGTCTTGATTTTATAAAGAACATACTTTAACTAACTTTAAGTAATGGAACGAACGTTTTTGAACTGAGTTGACTGTCATCAACAAAGAAGGTTTTTATCAAACAATAAGTGTTAAAAATTGAAGATTTTATAAAATCTTTTAAAGCTTTGCAAAATTGACGTGAAAATAATACATATGAACAAATATGTTGTGAAACATTTAAGAAAGCTTAGAAAAATATTATTTACGAATTTCATGGAAACAAAATGGCATTGACAGTGTTAACTGCCACTAAGGAGACCTAGCATACTACTTTCCGAAGAAGAGTACTTCCTAATTTTTATGCACAGCTTTTTTCCTATAAAATATTTGAATTTATTTGATAAAATTGCATTGTACTTATCGTGTTATACTGAGACATCTGAGTATTGTCAATCATAAATAATGACAAATCGAGATTAAACATAGAAACTTTATCAGCAGTGATTTAACTGAAGTTGAATCTCCAGCATAAATGTGAGAATTTTTGTAATGTTTCAAACGAAAATGATTCATTATTAAAAAAATCCATTCAAATAAAAGTATCACATTAAAAATAAAAATATTAAAATAACTTTTTTTACTTAAAAATATTTTGTAGACCGCATAATAATTCAGACATTTCCATCCTTTCTACTGTTTTCTGGTTTAAATTAATCGAATCACTTTATAATTGTGGAAAGTAGGAGAGTTAATTTAATTGTTAATGTTATTTAATACATTATTAAAAACCAATAAAATTAATATACAAACGTATAATAATATAATTAATTTTAATTATAATAAAAAAATATACCTTTTTTATAAACAACTAAGTATATTTCTTGTTAAAAAAAATTTCCATGTTTTATTTTATAGCTTTTTAGATTTATTCTATATTTTAGTTGATTCAAACACAATATCATTTAGTGAATTGAGATGAATCCAGCAAGATTTTCAATAATTATTTGCGAAATAATTGCAAATTTGCTTCTATGATAAATTTTAAACATAATTAATATTCAACAAATATTTTATTACAAATAAATTAAATTTCTAATTCTTTTACTGTATTATTGAAAAAGAAAATTAATAAATATTTTTAAAGAATAAATAAATTCAAATAATCACTGTAAATAATCTAGATCAACATAATAATATTGGGAGTTTCAGCAGAATGAGTTCTAAAATTGTACAGAAAAGCTCAATTTTGTACACATGGCCAGTGAAGTAAAACAAAACAACGAATTAATATGCAATTGTTTTCACATACTAGTCAAATCTGTAGTTACGGTTTACATATTTTATATAATACAAATAGAAAGGAGTAAAAATAAATTAAAATGATCAAATATTTCAAAATCGCACGAGCAAATTTCCATGATGCAATTAATGCCAATTGTTCTTTATTGGAAAATTTGGGAATATATATTTTTTAAAATTTATTTTGTCATAAAATAAAACAAATTTAAATAATATATAAGAAAAAATTCATAAAATAATATTATATAAATAATATGAAGTTTTGGGATCATTTTACAATTTGTTAATTTAAACAAAATAATGCAAAAGCCATAAGCTTATTGTATTTTGTTATTTTTCTTTAGAAATGTATTTTAATCTGTTTGTTTTTACAAAGAGAAGCCTTACTTACATAATGATGTACTCAAATTATTTCAATGTTAATAATTGTCGACGTTTACCATCGTTGTGTTTGGATCTTTATACAGAACTAAATAAACTTTTCATTATATAGAGAACTTTCACTTATTACATAACGCTAAAAATAGACTTTTGTTGCCTTTGTCCCCATATTGTAAAAAATCCTAACAGAATAATATTATAATTAAATTATTTTAGTTTTTATATAAATTAGATTTATTTTTCTAAAATTTTTTCTATAAAAAACGTGATAATTTTTTTTTATAAAAATAACTATCAAACTTAATACTAAAAATGCGTTGTGGAATTATTTAACAGTTTTTTATTAATACAAAATACGGAGTTTTTTTAATTGGTAAAAAAAATAGGACAAAATAAATGTTATTTTTATATTTTTTTTAACAAATAGTCTGTAGCATCTCCTTTGTTTCAAATAACCTCAGATAGACGTCCATATATTGAATATACAAGTTTTTGTATTAACTGCTGCGGTATGTTTTCACATATTTGTTTAATTTTTTTGAATGCCTCATTTAAATTACTTGTCGGAGCTTCACCATATGTTTTTAACAAATGCCCAGCAATGTTCAATTATGTTTATATCTGAGAACTGTTCGGTTTTCTTCAAAAAACATTATTGCAACCTTACTTGTATGTTTCGGATTGTTGGGTAGTTGAAAAACAAAATCACTAAGGTTCAATTTTATTTTAAAATTTAAATATATTTAAGTGAATCCATTTTTCCATAAGTTTTCCATAAATTTCCCAAACCATAATACTTCCACCATCGTGTTTAACAGTTTTTCTAGTACATTTATTTTCCAAATCTTTCTCCAGCTCTACGCCATACATAAGTAATCCCATCACTATTAAACAAATCTATTTTTGATTCATCAGACCAAATAATATTTCTCAAATAGCTTTTAGGAATCACAATAAATTCTTTGGCAAATTCTAATCTAGCTATTTTATTCTTTTTAGATATAAAAGGTACTATTTTAGGTCTCATAGCCTAAAACTCTACGAACTTAGCAAATATTTTTTATCGTTTTTGATGAGATAACCTTTGTGAATTTTTTCTCTACTTTATTTGCAAGTTTAGGTCCTGATATAAATCTATCTACATCAATTATTTTTTTAATTCAATTAATTTTTTACCAGAAAGAGATCTTACCAAAATTATTCCGTTTTGATTTAAAATCTTGCTCAGTATATTTTTTCAATACATAACTTATACATTTAGGTGTTACATGCCATTTACTCTTGTTTCATTCCTTCTTTTTTCCATTTTAAAAGATTGAAGCTCTTTCGTTATCAGAAAGTGACTTTCTAGCCGTCATAACCCTCAGTTTATAATTTTAAATATATATATAAATTACTTTCAAAAATGGCGGGATCATATTTTACTATTAATTAAAAAAATTAAATTTATTTTGTCCAATCCCGCTTTTTAAATATTAAAAAATGTTTCCAAAACTGTAAGTTATAAAGTTTATTTAATTTAATAATTTTATCAAATTTTAAACTAAATAAAACTTCTCGCCCGTTATTATTTGTACTTTCTGTATTTTTTAAAAAATTACATTTGATTTGTCCCATACTGTATTTCACTGAAGGCTTGTGAGAAAAAAAGTCGGAGTAAATAAAGTAATATGAAGACAACTTCAACCGGACTTTTGCTTTTTAAAAAAACCAATATGGCGCTTTGTGTAATAAATATTTCAAAACTTTATTATAAATTATTACATTACAGTGTTGGTAGAAATGCCGCGCAGCAAAATTTAAGCAAATTTATGACATGAAACCTCACTGTTCAATAGTTGTCTTTAATTCAAACAAAGAAAAAGATTTTTGATATTTAATTAAAGATATTTAGTAGATTTACCAGTATATTTAATTAGTTTGTTTAATTAAAAGTCATAAAAAGCAACTAATAAATTGTATTTATTTTGCTAGCTTTTACTGTTTGAGTGCAAAGCTTAAACAATTTAAAAGTTTACTCACATTAAACAAACAAAAAATTTATCAATGAGATTATTAAAATAATTCGTCTGAGATTTGGAAAATTTTACATTTTAACTAATTTAAAGATTAAAATATTTTCTGAAAGTATCAATTGTTTTATTTGCTGAAAAATATAATTTATTAATATTAGCTTTATTAGAACAAACACTGAATAATTTAGCTTTTCTATTACAAGTAAGATTCGTATTTCGCTAACAGAATAATATTAAAATTGTGAAAATACTATAGTAAGAAATAGGTCAAAGAAATATCCTAATTAAAATGATAATTTTGATAATACAAAATAAATATATAAGATAAATATAAATTATAATAAAAATAAAAATAAAAATTATAATAATTTTATACTTCATTGCCCTAGTATTTATAGCATCTGCGTATTCAAACGTTTTATTTATAGGCCAATATTAAAACAAGAGGATTAAATGAGCATGAAATCAACAAAATCTTCATTATAAAATCATTATATTATTTTAAAGTACATATTTATATTATAATTATATTTAAATATAAATTGTTAATATATTATTTAAAACTATACGTTAGATATAATACTAATTAAATGCAATTTTGGAATTGTTTAATTAATAAAGTTAAATAATGTTAATAATAATAATAATAATAATAATAATAATAATAATAATAATAATAATAATAATAATAATAATAATAATAATAATAATAATAATAATAATAATAATAATAATAATAATAATAATAATAATAATAATAATAATAATAATAATAATAATAATAATAATAATAATAATAATAAAATATTTTTTAGTCTGTAGTGGAATCATTTATAAAAAATATTATTTAAACAAATGACAATGTAAGCTAATATTTGGAGGCGATCCAATGCTCTGTTTTTTTCCTCGTAAAGCAGATAATAACCTTGGGGGGGGGGGGCGATGTCGAGGGAGAAACTTTTCGTTCAATCCTATATATAAAAACGTTAAGTTATTTTGCTAAACTTTTTGATTTAGGATATTTTGCCGAAGCTAGTGTAGATAAACTTTTTAAAAAATGTTTTTGTAAATAGCGAAATCATTTAATAAAAAAATAATTTAAATAAATATCTATGTAAGCTAATTTGCGACGTGTAATAATTGTAACAATAACAAAAATAAAAATAATAATATTAAAATAATTATAATTATAATAACAAATCATACTGAATAAGTTGTTTTCATTAATAGCTTCCTTAGAAAAATCCTTAGAAAAAGGATTTATTAATTTTATGAAAACTTTCAAAAGAATTAAAATAAATAAATGATGTTTGTTTTTATTATGCTCGAATTATTAAATTTTATGATAATTGATTAAATAATTTTCCAATTTTCTTTGTATTTCCCATCAATTAAAACAAAAATAGATCTTATTGGAAAAATTAGTCAGCAAATCTATTCGAAATAATTTCTAATGAGAAAAAAAAGAATATTTAAAACAAAAAAAAATTAACCGATTTATAATCGGATAAAAACTGAGCAATGGAAAACAAACAAAAATCAACGAAATATCTCAAGTGCACCTGAATCAATGTTATTAATTTCCTATTTACTTAAATAAGTGCTTAATGGATTTAGGATAATTAAATCTCAAATAAGCTTCCTGTTGAAAGTTAAAAGTATATTGAAAAAAGCAGAGATAATTAATTAATTATCACCTCTCATAATTTATTTCAATAAAACCGGCATATTTTTAAGGAATGTTTTTAAATAGTAATAAACAATTTTCTACATTTATTACAGTGAAAATAAATTTTATCGGGGCATAAAAATTTCAACCGTTACAATAACAATTGATAAAATATTAAATAATTGTAAAATAAATAATAATTAATAAATAAATAAAAAATAAATAAAATTAATGCATAATTAATAAATAAATAAATAATAATTAAATAATTAATAATAGTCGGTGTTTGTTATTTTGGAATTTTTTGTTGAGAAAAATATCTTTTTATAAGTCTCAAAATCTAAGAAATTCCTAAAAGATTTGAAAATTATTTGAATTCATTTTTCTTGTATATTTTTTGAACAATAATTGTGTCAAAAGAGATATATATTCAATTTTAGAAAAAATAAATTAATAGTAGTAAGATGTTTCCAGGTCAGATTCGATTCTCTTTCTCACTTTAGTTAGTAACAACACTAGTCACTATGCAAGATTATATTTATGATGTCACGCAATAGTGGACCACAACACCGTGTACGACAATTATGAAAACTGGGTATAAATTAGACTGCATTTTGTATTAAGGTCCATTGTATATCAATTTCTACAGATCTTTGTAAATATCTTGTATCAGTGTCGGATCCATAGGGGGGCGATGCCCCTCCCCTTGGATTATTTTGAAAGAAATTTTTTTGCGACTTTTACTTAGTGTTTGCAGCCCTTTATTAATAAAGCATGCAATGTGAAAAATATGTTCATATTTAATACAGAAATATAATGTTGTAAATTATATTTTGATGTGATTTAAAATTATTGAAATACAATTATTTGATGGAGACTAGAAAGTTTTTTTATTTGTTTGACTAATGACGTATTTAAAACCTTGATTTGTTTATTATTTTAACAATTTATAACAAAAAATCTCGTTCAAGATTTATCGACTTCGCAAAACGATCAATCACGTTTTCAACAAGACTTGTATATAGGGCTACCACCTCAACAGAGTGTCAAATCTTGAGACTAAACTAAAATGAAAAAATTCATTATTCGTTTATTCAATTTTTATTGCGATTCCGATTATCACATTTTATTTAAAAGCAAAATATTATTTCTTATAAGATATAAGCAATGTAATATTAAAAATATTTATTGGAGAAGGGGACGAAAAATGGTCAAATTTGGGTAATAGCAAAAATTAAAAAATCAACCTTTTTGCAAAATCAGAGTTTACAAAATAGCGATACAATGAACTAACGAATGAAATATAAGCGTAATATTATAATAAAATTTTATTATTTAATCAACTTAAAACAGCATTCACCGATTCTATTAAAGTTGAAATTGATATTTTTTATTGTTTAAAAATGTAATTGTAATAACTTATCTATCTTTTATATTTTAGACAACGTTTTTGCGTTGTTTTCATCGAATTGTCAAAAATAACTTACCCGGTAAATTATTTTACCCAGAAAGAAATATACCCGAAATACGAAATTTATGAAATCTTTAGATTGGGTTTACAAGTCTTGAGTCTTGAGACTTACTCTGAATTCTTGATTCTCAAGCCGAAATCTTGAGAGTTGGCAGCTCTACTTGTATAATATATTGTAATAGGGTGCTTTAATATATTTTTAATTAAATTTTAGGATTCTTGATATATTTTTTATTCAATTTTATAACTATTAAATTTATGTAATATTTATTGGGCTAACTGTGTTAAAGGAATTAATCAAGGTATTATTGAGTGGATACTGATGTAAATGATGAAAAAATGTATTAACCCTTTCTAAGGCAAAGGAAACTAAAAGTGATGTAAAACTCAAAGTTTATTGATAACAATTATATAGTTACAAATGATAAAATAAAATCAAATGATTCAAATACTATAAATTTGTTCTCTTGTGGCTCAATATGTGTCGGTAGTTGTACCAAAAGTAAAAATGATTACCGACAGCGTTACACTTAGATATTTTATTAGTTTAAAATGGTGTACAGTATATTGCCACCACCTTAGAAAGAGGAGTCCATAAATTTAGCTTTTACTTGATATTTGATGGATTATTGCAAATAAATTATAACTTTTTAAGGTACATCATTTTGTTATTTTAACGTCTTCAAAGAAAGTTTAAAGGTAATGAGCTTTTTGGATATCAGCAGAAAGATTTTAAAATTTTTCAGGAAATAATTTCCGAGTAAATATTGAGTATGTGTAAAGAAATTCATTAAAATAGGATTCTCAGTGCAGTCCGATAAATTGAGCTTTGTACGTGAAATTGTAGCGATTTCAATGTAATTTTTAGTAATTATGGAATTATGGCGTTTTTGACTGAACAATGGCGTGACAGTAATATTTAGGAAACGGCTAAACAATTTATATTTGAGTAATAAAGGTTTGTTTTAGACCATTAAAATCAGAAATTTAATTGGAATTAAATTTTAGTTGTTGTCAAAGGTAAAAAATAGATTTAACCATTCAAAATTAAATATTCTATAATTACATTTTCAAATTATTATTTTAAATTATTTTCAAGAAAAATTATAATAAGGATGATTTCATTGGAATTTGAATAAATATGTTGATAAATTTTAGTGTTTTCAGCAACTGTTTTTGGTTCAAAAATAACTTTAAACAATTATTGAAAAAGAAATCAAGTCATTGTCAATAGCGATTTGTAAATAGTAACAACCAATTAAAATATAGTATTTGGTTTGTACTTTTTCAATATTTCAAAATTATTTCCAAAAAGAATTAATGAAATTTAAATATGATTATATATGTTCATTCAAGAAAAACTTAATGACTTTATTGAAAATAAGTAAAGTTCAGTCAATAATATTCCAATTAATATTTCTAACTAACCATTTCATAGTAAAGTGAAAGAGTTCATTTATTACAGTTAAACTGTATATATTACTTGTATCTCAACCGCACATATATAATTGGGATTAATAATAGACAATGATATAATCTGAGTACAAAGACACGCAGATATTCGAATAACACATTGTAGATAC
>CM039680.1:214650548-214735548 GCA_022537955.1 Schmidtea mediterranea
AAATAAAATTCTGCTGCCCCCCCTTTGTTGTGGATGAATTTAAAGTGTTTTATTCTTTTTCGATTATTTAAAAATTTTTAACATATGTGAGTATGTAGAATTTTCATGGTAAATATTACTAATAATGTAAAGCTTTGAATGATATTTCTCTCAATACCGATTATTTAATTTATAGTAATGAAAGTTTTTAAAAATAATTTAAAAAAATAAAAAAGTGTTTTACAGTTACAATTTTTAAACGAATCCTTTATAATGGTAATATATTGAAATGGAAGCTTAGAACGCGGAAAACTACAAATAATTTGAGATAATTACTCCGTGGAAAAGTTTTTATGGGAAATGGAAATTGTTTCTATAGATGAAAATAGTAAAAATAAATTTATGTAAAGTAAAATGAAATATCAAAGTAGTTTTTAAAGACAAAATGTATAAAGGAAGCTGTATTACAAAGTACACCTAATTCTGTTTTTACACGATAGAATGGTTCCCGAGAAATTCGTGTAAAAAAAAATCGTGTAAAAAAAGATACTGGCCAAGTACAAAATTGTTCTAGTAAAGTTCAAGCTATTTTAGCGTGGTGAGTTGACTGTCATCGTGGTGAGTTGCTCTCTTTTTACTTTAAAAAAATTCATTGAAAAAAAACGTGTTAAATCCAATAATTCATGTAAAAAAAGTAATTTTGTTTTTTTTGTATTCGTGTTATTTCAAATTATGTCGTGTAAAAATAGAAATATTTTTTCGTATTTACTCGTGTTATTTCAAATTCGTGTAAAAATAATTCGTGTAAAAACAGAATTAGGTGTATACGGTAATAATAATAATAATAATAATAATAATAATAATAATAATAATAATAATAATAATAATAATAATAATAATAATAATAATAATAAAATAATAATAATAATAATAATAGTAATAATAATAATAATAATAATAATAATATTTTCTACATAATTTGACTATGAGTCAGATTTATTGAAGGTATTCACGAATTTTTGGCTGATTCATAGTCAAATTGTGTAGAAAATATTATATATCTTATAAAGAAATCAGAGGTGAAAAACAAAAGAAGTCCTTATAATAATAATCATAATTTTTTCTCCACAATTTGACTATGAATCAGATTTATTTAAGGTATTCGCGAATTTGATTCATAGTCAAATTGTGTAGAAAACATTATGTGACTTATAAAGAAATCAGAGGTGAAAAACAAAAAAAAGTCCTTATAATAATAATAATAATAATGTTCAGCAAAGAATTATTTGGTTAACATGTATTTTATGAAGCTACCAAGAAACAGTCATTTTATAACAATGAAAATAGTAAAGTTAATTATTAAATTCCTACAGTGCAATTTATTTTATGCCATAATTGTTTCATTTTATGTAGAATCATTTTTTAGTTAAATAAATACGAGATTTCGTGATAGAGATATTGATCATGCTTAAGAATGTATTCAATGAAATTCAACAATATATGCAATATAATACAGCTGTAGTTATTTTATATTTTTAATCACAATTTATCCATGTTATTTAATTTTACTTTTTTTGGTAATTTAGTGTGATTTAATAGTAATTATAAATGGTACCTAAATTTAATTCTTGTTAATTGCTTACACAGTTATTTGCAAGCTTAAATTCTTCTAATGCAAATTTTCTCTGTGCTGAATTAATGTTGTCGTATTTATTTATTATATTTGCATCCATTTTCATTTCCTATTTATCTTTGTCATCATTTCTTTTTCTATCATATGATTAGTTTTGTGCTGTTTTTTATATCTTCCATTAGTAATACTCTTTTCAATTGCAGTTTTTCTGGGGTACAAATTTATCTTTTCTGTATTCATTGAGAATTTAAGTACAGAAATATTTCTTCCATTTTTTTTTCATTTTTGTTAAATGGAATTTATTCGCATACTGTCTTTATTTGTACATTTGTTCGATGAAGATATTTTATATCAAATTTCCTCTGACCATATTTATTACGTTTGAGCTTCAAACTTTAATAACCCTAACTTTCAAAAGTCTATCTTCATTTATTTTATTATGGTTTTTTGTTTTAATAAGGCATAATCTTTATTATTATTTATTGTAGATGTTTTGTGGTCATGCACTGAACAGACACGAGTTTAATCAAGGATTTACACTTTCAATAATTTGGTTTGATATTATGACCATTTATATTTCAAATTCTGTTAGTCCCTTCAGAATAAGCACTGATTTTGCAATATCTGAAAACATCATTAAAAATGCTACACAAATAGGTTGAGATATGAATCTAACAAAGTTGTCTAAATTCAAAATGGCAGTGCATTTGTCATTAACCTTTCTTGACATTTTACTTATTTTGAAGCTTCACTAGGACCAGGACATCGAGTCAACCAGAATTGTCAAATCTCGTAGATTTAGCGTTAAGGAGTTTCGGTTGAATTAATAAACCAAAAACAGCCAAAAAATCCTTTCAAAACTTATTTTCCTATGTTGTGCATAAGGAAATTGATGATTATTGTTAAAGAATATTATTTGTCACAATTCCTTACATGTCAATATTCAAGCAGTAACAAATTTATTGAGATTATTTAATTAATTCATTAAATAATATATATTAAATCATTATTAGTCTCAGCATCAAACAGTATAATACTACTTAAATATATAATTTGTTTAACTATTTGCAGTTCACAATTTAAATAATTTCTTTTGTACTTTTCAAGGAAATTTCATTTTGACAATGAAAATAAAAATTAGTGATTGATTGACAATTTAGACAAATGTGAGATAAATTTACATTATTAAAAAACAGATAAATTTCCTTTTTTTAAAACCTTTTTAAGTTTTGAAATATTTTTAACATAAATTAGAATTTATTTAATATTAAACGAAAAATAGTTAAACATTGAACTTTTATGTATTAAAATTACTGTAAATTAATGAATAATACTTTAATTTAAAACAATATTATTGGTCAATTTTAAAGATTTTAAGATATAATTATTGGCTCGAATATTTCATATTAAAATAAAATTGTAAACTGTTTAAAAATATTTAAATAATTCAATTAAAACACATTTTTGTTTTAAACTGTTATTTTTCTATCTTAAAATTATGAATATAATGTGCATTCGTGTATGATAGATATGTTTGATTTGTTTTTTTTATTTTATGATAAAATTAAAATTCATTTATATTATACATTTCTGTCGCTAATAATGCCTGTAATGCATAAATATTTTCCGCATCTCCAATGAATAAAATTTGTAAGATGTTTCATCAAACCTTTTCAGTTTTTCGAACAAATCTTCAATTTCGATGTTTAATTTGGATGATACTTTCCACAGTCATTTTCTGCATTTTTGGTTATTTCATGCATTTTTAAAAAAAACTTGATTAGTTTAATTTTGGATATTTTTTATTTTTTCGATAGTATCTAAAGAACGAATAAAGTTTAATAAAATAAATAATAATAAAAATATTGTTATTATTTCATTCTTTTTCTTGAGTTTTGGTTAAAATATTAAAATAATATAAATAAACGTTTTGTATGATAAATTTAAATTTAATAATTTAAACAATATATTATAATTTTACTATAATATTATTTAGATGCGATCAACATGAGATGAATAAAACAATTATTAAAAACTGGAAATTTTTTGAGTTTTTTTTACTTGTAATTATTAATTAAGGAAATTAAATTTTTTTAATCCAACTTATAGTATTTAACCAAGAATTTACCAAAAAATCTCTATTGAGCTCCTAACTCAGAATATTACTGCTTTGAGCTGTTATTCTGAAAAACCTCTTTTTACTTGTGTAAACCTTTCATTAACATTATGATATTATAGCCATGTATGTTTATATTTTTAGAAACCATTCAAATAAATTAAAAATTTCTAAATATGTCACTTTAACATAAAATATTAATGAAACTCAAACTTTATCTCATTTTAGGCTAACGACTTAATCTGAATTTGGTGGAACTTTGCAATTGCTGAAAAGAGCGTAGTTTGAATACTGATCGTTTCATCATGTTATATTTACTATTTTTCAGTGACATATTATATTAATTCTAATTAAAAATAAAACACTATAAGTATAATATAGATTAGATGCAAATAGTATCAAATGCTATAACTGTTGTGGTAATGGCAAAGATATTACTGATTTTACATATTCAGTCTGCTATAGGCGGCACACACACTTATTAGTAACATATCGTCAGAATCACAGGATAAATAGCAAATACATCATCATATTCAATTCATAATGGTAAAAATATAAAATAACTACAAAATATTGAGTTGGTTGAGAGTCTGCGTATTTTCTATATTACCAACATAAAATATTACGTGAAGGTGATGTAGAAAAAAACCTGCTTATAGTAACTTTAATTTGTAAATGATTTAAATATAAATAATATATAATAATATAATTTAATGTATTAAAATTAAATGACTTTATTAAGAAATTATTTAACATAGATTTTAGTTACGTAATATCATTTTCTATAGCATAGAAATTGTATAGAATAAATACGTCATTCATAAATTATTCTTTGAATACGAATATTTTATAAGTGAATAAAACAATATTTATTTTATTGGTTTATTTAAACAAAATTAACTATTTTGTATTATTATTAGAAAACATTCACTTAATAGACATTATATTAATGCTTACTACAGAAATTAAAAGAAGAGAAAATATTCATAATTACGTAACATGAACTGTCGGATGTCCGTAAATAAACATCAAGCCGGAAGACTTGATAAAACCGGATTGAATTGTCAATAATGAGGAAAATGGTAATTTCCGGTTTCAATAAATGAAGTATAAAACAGTCGATCCTAGTTGAGATAACAAGATAATTGACCAAAAGGAAACAAACGAAAGAGTCCGTACTTTTTTTGGATTTATCAAAAAATTGCAATATTATCACTTAGCCTCCCTTTATTAGTCAACAAATATTTCGTTCGTTTATCGCATTGCTTTCGACCCGTTATTAGCAAATTAATTTCTGTTTGAGGAAACTTCCTTTTACGTAAAATTATTTTTAATTATAAATTAACGAATTACACCAAATAAGATTTTTCAATGAGAAAGTTGGAATAATTATTTCTGTAGGAAACCATTGGAATGCGACTAAGGCTTTTGTTTTAATTTTTAATTAACTCTGACATCTTCATTACGCAATATGTTGTCATTATTATTATTATTATTAATATTATTATTATTATTATTATTATTATTATTATTATTATTATTATTATTATTATTATTATTATTATTATTATTATTATTATTATTATTATTATTATTATTATTAAACTTTAAAATCATTTTGTGTCGGTGGCGAAATTTTTATATAAATAGAATTTAAACAAATAATAAGGTTAGCCATTTTCCGCAATGTTTATTCATAAAATATGAAATATTTCGGCCGATAAATAGCCATGGTTACTCATAACCAAAATTTAATTAGACTAGTTAAATTTTGGTTATGAGTGATCATGGCTATTTATCGGACAAAATATTTCATATTTTATGAATAAACATTGCGGAAAATGGCTAACCTTGTTATTTGTTTAAATTCTATTTATTATTATTATTATTATTATTATAAGGACTTTTTTGTGTTTCACCTCTGATTTCTTTATAAGTGACAAATATTTTCTACAAAATTTGACTATGTATACCTTAAATAAATCTGATTCATAGTCAAATTTTGTAGAAAATATTATGTCAATAATTATTATTATTAATATTATTATTAATATTATTATTAATATTATTATTATTAATATTATTATTATTAATATTATTAATATTATTATTATTATTAATATTATTATTATTATTATTTAAAATTTTATTCAGAAAATATCCAGCCGAATCCAAATTCATATTCAAATTCTGTTATTATCAATTCCAAATTCCCTTTATTTATTCAGTTTCTATCATATTTTGCATTTCTCTACGAAACATTGTGATAACAGATTTGTGAATTTATCAGAATTGCAGATTTTCTAAATAGTTCTATTAGATTATTATTTTGTGTTGTGCAGATTCATATATTAATAAAGTTGCGAAAAACGTCCAACGAAAACCAAATTAAATAGTTTTATTTTGTTGTTTTACTGTTGAAAGTGAGATTTGGCAAAGAAATTGATATTTTTTTTTAAAAAAAAGAAAGACTTTCTAAAGGTTTTTTTTATTCAAAGCAATATTTCTGGCAGTAATTGTTCATTATTCATCATTATTTACGATATAAATTTGGCTCTGACGTATTGAAAAATTAAATTAAATATTAAATTTGTTTAAGTGAATTTATTGGGCAATTTTGTTTAGCTTTGGTGAAAATAAATATATATTAATAACTTTTAGAAAAATATTTTGTTTGTATTGAATTCTTGTCGTTTTTTGGTTAGGTTAGGTTAGGTCAGAGGTTTTCTTACTTTCGGCTGCGGGAACTTATTTTCAAAAGTGGAAGCTGTTTGCGACTAGTATTCGACTGGTATCGAATGGCAAATAAAAATATAGTATTTACTATTTTGTTTTATATTTAATATATTTAATTTAAAATTACAAAACTATTCAAAACAAATTCAAAGTAACTCGAAGTAAAAATAGTTGTTTATATACGAATATCCAGAATCCCCATTTCTCCTTTATGGTGTACATATATTGTTAAAAATTTTAAAAACTTACCCCCTCCCTTAAACTCAGTCACACCAGAAGAATCTAAGAATTATACTGTTTATTCATCATCAAGGCATAAAAATGGCAAAGAATTTAAGACATATTTTATAGGAAATTGACTCATTGTTTGTCATTTAATTTCTTCAAATACATGTATAAAATATTCGAGTTATTAAAAATGTTCGGTTAATCGGTTTCCTGACAATTATTTACCAACCTGGATCAGAACTGGGTGAGAAAGGAAATAAATAATATGACACAGTTGTTTACTTTTATAATTTTTATTTACGTTATCTAAAAGAAATTGGAAAAACTGGAAATTGTTAAAAATTAATTAAAAACTAATTAAATATGCAAAAATGTAAACAAGTAAAAGTTAACAAATAAAATTATAGGAGGTCCCTAGAAAGGGCTACAGCTAAAAGAGGAGAAATCCGACAAAATATTTGCTTGGCTGTCTTGGTGAGTGAGGATGGCAGATCTTATTAAGGGAAGAGGGGGGAGGGTCATGTTAGGTCAGAACATCAAAATTAATTATTAAAAATAATTACAAATCTTCAGGAGTCGTCTTCCAAATGTGAAGCGTCAAATGTTAGACTAGTTTTAAAATATTTTTTTATAATTTTTCAAATTTTCCCTTAGACAAAAAAAATACATTAAAAATTTTTTTTAATTTTCAAAAATTCAATAAATTAAATAAAAATTAAATATCCGATTAAAGATATTGAGAAAATCGAAATTTAGTTATAAATTTCTTTTAATAAAATTTAAAATAATTTTTCTATCGTTAAATTAAATTTTAAAACTAAAATTGTGAAAGGAAAAGAAAATCGTTGAAGTCCTTTGAACAATAAATTATTGTTTCAATTAAATTTATTTGATATTACAGTATTAAAAGAAAATATATAATTTAACTGTCTTCCTATGAGAATTGTTAAAGGAAAAAAATATATAAAGGCAGTAAATATCAACAGATGGGCTCGAGTTAAGAATTAAATAAATATTTATCGCAGATTTTAGCAATAATGTTTTTGAGGGAAATTTCTGTTAAATATTTCTAGAATATTTTCATGTGCATAATTAAGTGTTTTATAAAAAATTAAAATCCCTTCATTTATGCTATGGAAAAGTACCTTTTGCAGTAACTATTTAAACAAATTAATAATTTTTATTTAACCCTTTCGTGCTCAAATTATTTAATTTAGGATTTTGAATAATTTCCTTTGTAATTCTTTTGTATTATAATATATGCAAAAAATATTTTCTGTTTAATTTATTTTTTTATGTAAAAAAACTGAAACTTTTACTTCCCGTTGGTCGTTACCGGGATACATGGCTTATTTAAATAAAATGAAAAAACCAATTTTATTGAAAGAATTGCATTAATTACAACTGAAATGAAAAATAAATACAATAAAAATTATTTCTTATGAAATATATCAAAGGATGTTGAAATGTAATTGGAACATTATAGCCCTTACACATACTCTTGCAGAGTCTATATCTTCTACATATATTACTTTTCAGAGTCATTTGTTTATCTACACCTTCTAAACGTACATCATCTGGTACACGATCAGTTCAACTAGTTCTTATCAGGCACCTTCATAAATATCAACGTCAGTCAGCTCATCCTCTTCAAAAGTAAAAATAAATATTCCTTTACCTTTTCCAAATGTAAGGGGTTAGTTAAATTGCATTTTTTTTTAATCTTCAAAGAAATAAACATGGTTTATAAATTGATTTATAAAAAGATATGTAAAATATGACTTACTTTCAAAATAAATATTATCAACACGTATTTATATATCAATGTGTAAAAGAAGGTCTCTAGAACTTCAGATGTACAATGATAAACTTTGTGAAAAAAACTCACTAATTTCACCCACGTTGGATAACTAAAGTGTGCCTATTAAAACCGATTCATGTTTTATCGGTTAGCCAATGATTGATACTAGATGGCAGTAGTAGTAAATATCGGGTAAAGGCATTCCAATCGGTCTTATTAGGACAAAACAAAAGTTAGAATACGTTATTCTGTTAAAACCTTCGTGATATTAAAAACTTTTAAACTGGAATTAGCTATGAATCTTGCTTCTGCAATCAGCAATCTGGTGGTTTTTTATAGGCTTTAAGTTTGTGCTTGTTGCTTTGACCAAAATTAACATAAAAAATGTATCATTCTTAATTATATAAACTAGTACTCATCATTCAACTTGGTTAATTGTCTCTTTGAAACTAACAAGCAATTATTGCAGCAATCCTCGCGAAAATGATTTACGAAACTAAACAATCTGTCAACTCCGAAATTTCTCTTTTATGAATTGCCAATCATTTTAAAATTATTTATCAATGCTTTCGAGACATATTATAAACAATTATTATTAATTATTAACCAAAAATGTGCAGATATAAGTGCTTCACGTTTCTCGAAACCTTCCTAATTTCTAAATCTATGCTAGCAGTTTTCACATTATTTCCAATGAAAGTGGGGAGATATTTGATAGGAGATACCTGACGATGTCAGTGATGGATATTCGTAAACTCAATTTTGTGATGCTGGATGAAAATAAATGTAAAATAGTTTTGTTTAATAAATTTTTAAGTAATTTAATTTTGAATTATTTAAAGTTTTGTTAAAGTCTCGGTTTTAGAAAATTTTAAAATAAAAATATTTTAAAACTTATAAAAGCAGAATTTAAAATTTTTAGTAAGATATTTTTTAAATATAAAAAATAAAATTTGTTTAAATAAAAGTAATTTATTCTATATAGTTTCAAGTTCATATCTATGTGACGATGACAGTGAAATATATTGTAGTATAATATATATGTTGGATTGAATCTTTATTTTATTTATTATTGTTATTATTATTATTATTATTATTGCCATTATTATTATTAAAAACTATATTTATTTTGTCATCTAGGGATGTTAGAAATAAATTAGTGTAATTGAGAAAATTGAAAATAATTTACATTAACCTAAGCTTGAGATTAACTAACGAGAAATAATAAATATTGCGTTAACAGTTTAGTTAATTATACCACCCCCCCTTCATGGGAAGCTAGAGAGTTCTCAATATCCTCGTCGTATGTTCTCATTAGATCAAACAATGCAGAATCCTTCACCATTATCATAAAATCAGCAGTTAATGTAAATTAGAATAATGCATATTATGAGGAAATTGTCGACGAAATACGAAAGATATTCAAATTTAAGTAATTGAAAGTAATATATTTTATCAAGAAAAATTGTAACAAATGGTAATTAATAAGTTAATTTATGTTTAGAAGAGATTGGGATTATACGCTTCCCGATCCTATAGCATTATATCATTGAAATATGCATGTTCATTATTGCGAATGTATTTTTCCTATTTCATCTCAGAAGTTTCAAAGGGCACTTTTTTACTCAAGAGCTTACATGCTATATTTTCACTTTAACCCTTTGAGCATCCAATTGATTCTTTCGATTTTGAGAAACGTTTACGGTTGTGTGTTACATGATACGCAATCATGGACTCATTAAACTTTTACGTGCTTTTGGTACATGGCGTAAATAGACACGGCCTTCGTAAATTGATACTTGAAAATCCTTACTGAAGCTGAATTAATTTTTCTTTAATATAAATAATATAAAAATGTATTATTTTTTCATTCACTTTATATTCTTTTTAATTTTTTGATATTTTATTTATTTATATTCTGACTAAATATCAAAATTAATTATAATAGTCGAAAAAGAAAAATAATATTCAATTAAACATTCAATTAATTTAACATTTGTAAACATTGAAAAGTTTTTTTTCAAAAATTGCTTATAATAATTATAGCAAAATAATAAATGAAAACATCAAACAAATATTTTTAAAAAATTTTAAATTTTTCTTTTAAAAATAAACAAGTTTTACGTGCAAAATGTTTGGTAGCACATCTCTTCAGTAAAGAAATTTCAGAAAGAACAAACCTTTTAGGAAGTCACATTTTTTCTCAAATTTAAATACATAAATTTTCAAACTTTTAATAAAAGTATACTCACAGGCTATTTAATAAAAGATTTTTGACAACAATGACATTAATTAAAACAAATGTCAATACCAAAACCCCTTAAGCGACTCCGTCAATATTTTGTCCACAAAGTGACAATGTCCAGACAGAAATAAATTTGTAATAATGGATTTATAGTGATGGAGCTGTTTCTTGAAATAGATCTTTGAATAAATAAAATAATAATTTCGTGAAAATTAATTATAATAATAATAATTTATAGAATTTGCAAATGCTTCTTCAAGATTATATTTCAATTGTCATGTGCTTTTTTGTAATTTGCGTTGTAATATCAGTGTATTTTTCAAATTAGTGGAATAAAAAAGCAAAAAGAGAAAGATTATTAGATTGAAATGAATTATTTTATTATCGAAAATTATTTTGATTAAAAATGTTGTAGAAATGGCTCGCATTTGTTACTCATTTAAAGAATAATGACTTTATTCCGTAAAAACAGGTGTAGAACGAAACAAGGTGTAAAGCATTGATGGATGTACACATGTTTCAACTGAATAGCCACTCCTATAATAAAATGACATACATACTTACCTGTGTGAGTATGTAATTTGTTCAAATGAATGGCTACTTAAATTTATAGGAATCAAGAAATTTGAAGAAAACATTTTTAATATATAATACATAGTTAATAATGCATGCAAACTTTCAAAGTGTAGAGATGTCTAGATGAATACCAACTCTATTAATTACCATTTTCATTACCGTTTTTCATGAAATTCAATTAGTTTAATATTTTCATAGCAATTCAGATATTTCAGAAATATCCATCAAATATTTAGATTTTTGCGGAGATGAAGAAATAGCATTTCTTCAATAAACTTGGAATATACAACCACCTTTTTACTACAACTAGTTTTGATAATCAGTATAAATAATCTAGTTGCTTGAAAATATTTAGAACTTGATAAGTTAAAAAAAAATTAAATCAGTTATCATTTCTTTTCACACTATTTTCTCCTAAACTGTTGTTATTTATCGTTTTTATCTTTTAAAAAATCTCTTTTTAAAATCTCCCTCAACCCAAGTTTGTTTCACTTTGTTTAATAGCACTTAGAGATAAGTCATTTTAGATTTCTACCGTAACCTTCCCTTCAGTTACCTTCAGTTCTTTTATTATCTCTTACAGCTGTCCAGATATACAATTTTTAAAAGCGCCATTTCTCAAATTTACTGGTGTCCTTTTTGAGGTATGAAAATTCAATTTAAATTTTGTTTGCGCTTGTTAATTAAGAACAATCTTGTCGTATTTCATTGTTTGATTTTATCGATTCTAAAATAATCGATAATAAAATATACATACATTTTGACAATAAGTAAAACTTTTTAGTTATTGAATAAAGTTTGAAACACTTATTCAACAAGATAAGTGTTACTTTAATTGTTAAAAATTTGTCAAATTTTCTAATAAACTATTTATATTTAAATCTTTTAAAAATTTATATTAGAAATTAATATTTTTAATATAAAATAAATTATTAATAAAATAAAATATGTTATATCCGTATTTACCAAAAAATCCCTACTGATAAGTAAGCATTAAAATACACTTATCGCAAAAGAAACATGTATTTAAAGTAAATGGTTGTTTTAACCCTTTTGCGGATGCACTTTTTAAGTTGCTGTTCCCAGAACCCAGTAGTATGACGTGTATACACGTCATTGTCCATTAATGGGTTAAAAGGGAGCTTGAAAATATTTAAGTAATTCAAATACACTTTCATTCTTGGAAAACAAAGAAAGAAGTTTATGAATTTTAATTGTTTATTATTAATAATTTCGGTTTTGTGGAATTCCGAACATGTATTCTACCAATACTGTCTGTTTTACACACTAATTTGGTGAGAGAATAAATTTTATCAAACCACAAAATTCATATAATAAAATACGCTACTAAATTAGTGATCAAAAAAATTGTTAAGTTTGAAGATTGTTATTTTTGAAAAATGCTTTAATATATTAAATTTTAAAGTTATTATTTTGTAATGAAGTTTTATTATTTTGCTAATAACAATTTACATAATACACTTTTTTAATGACTGTCCATATAATTAGAAAAGATTCTGTTAAAAATAATAATAAAAATCCATTTAATTAATTAAAAAGAATTTATGTAAAAATAAAATTAAAAATATTTGAGCTTGATATAATGTTCAAATTCTTAATAAATTCTTATAATGTGACAATTCAACAAACACTACAAAAATTCAATAGAACTAAGTCGAATGTTTTTGAATATTACTTATAAAAGATCACGCAAACAAACACTTGATTTGTGACTTTACAATTTGATCATTTATTACACAAAAATAAATGAAATGTTAAATATCAGGAGAACATAGACTTAATTTACATATATTATATTAAAAATCACATATATCTGATTTACTAGACAAATTTAATATGCTTTTTCCATTTTGATTTACAGAATATATATTAATATTAATATTATTTATATTTTGTTTATCTGAACACTTCAATCGATATAAATTCATTTTAAACATTATTAACAAATGTTATTAGTTTCAACAAAATTGACAAATATAACAATCATAATGAAAAAATTAAAGAAATTAAAAAAATTACTTGTTATTTTAAAATGTACGTCAAAAGAAATTGTAAATATGTGTTACAAAGGTGTACAAATTAAAACAAAAATTATATTTTGTCCACTTTAAATGCAGTGATTGGTTAAATTAAATTTATAATAAGTTTTATAAATAAATAATTTACAAAATTTACAAATTTGTAAAATATGTTAAAATATCTTTATGGAATGACTTCAATATCTTTTATTAGGGATATTTTTGCGTAAGATTTGTAATTTCCAAAATCATATTGGTGAGCAACATAATCCTGTTCTGTCAAATAACAAATTTGTGCTAGGAGCAAAGCAGCTATGAATAGAAGGGCCTAGGGGACAAATAATTTAATAGTTTCCCTCCTAGGCCCTTCTATTCATGGCTGCTTTGCTACTAGCACAAACTTTCATCAAATTTTCATCATCAATAAGTTTATTTTCAATCAATGTAAAATTTTGAGACAAAAAAATATAACAAAATAATTATAAAATAATAATATTGGATGGTTTACCTGATCATGAGATTGAATCTGTCGAAATATATCGTAAAACGTGTGTTTAAATGAAGCGTTTTTTAAATTAAATTATTGCAATGTTTATTTATTTATTTAAATATATATTTAATTATTTATATTAGTGAAAACAGATTTAAAAATTAATGAAAAGAGAAACTTATAAAATTATAAATAAATAAAATGTTTTTATAATTATCAAAATCATTAGGAGCTATTATAAAATTAATGAATTCATTATTACTGAATAAAATTCTCTATTTATCAACCAAATTTATCAATTGGAAAAAATAATTTTTGTTATTTGAGATAATTTAGGTGTACAGAAATGTTTTTAAAAAGAAAATAAAAAAATAATGCTAAAATTTTTTAGTAGTTGTAGCTAAGCATTTATGTAAAATGAGATTGGGAATAAGATATGTTGATTTTATTGGGTTACTTTTCCTGTCTACAATATATTGTTTTAATAAGACTTCATTTCTTTGGGACTTGATTCTATTTTCTGACTGGAAAAAATATTTTTAATGATATTTCTAATAATTTTATACTAACAGGGTCTTGTAATAAATTGCAGATATATATATATATATATATATATATATATATATATATATATACACCTAATTCTGTTTTTACACGAATTATTTTTACACGAATTTGAAATAACACGAGTAAATACGAAAAAATATTTCTATTTTTACACGACATAATTTGAAATAACACGAATACAAAAAAAACAAAATTACTTTTTTTACATGAATTATTGGATTTAACACGTTTTTTTTCAATGAATTTTTTTAAAGTAAAAAGAGAGCAACTCACCACGATGACAGTCAACTCACCACGCAGAATTAGGTGTATTATTTTTGTACTTGGCCAGTATCTTTTTTTACACGATTTTTTTTTACACGAATTTCTCGGGAACCATTCTATCGTGTAAAAACAGAATTAGGTGTATATATATATATATATTTTTTTTATTTTTTTTTTTTTTTTTTTATATTATTATTATATATATATATATCATTTGTAATGTATTTTTCCGTGTGTAACGCAATAAATTTATTCTACTGACTATAATCAATAGATATAATATTATCTTAAACATTCTTTATAATGTCCTTTGCAGTACAGTAATTATTTTAATTAAATCTAAGATTATTAAATTAAATATATTAAAAATCCTATTATTTAACGATTAATACAATTTTCTGTGAAGAACTTAGTTCATAGAAAAATAGTGAATTAATAAAATTTAGCCAGCAAATTGGATCAGTCAAGAATCAGACAAGAGTCGTTTTCAAAATTATAAAAATAAAGTTAGTGCAAAAAAAGAGTTTTTTGATTATTAATAGGTGTGAAACGGTCAGTTTGGATATATGTAAATATATCTAGCTCAGTATGGTTCATTTATTAGTAAATTAGTAATATTACGTGAGTTGATACAGTTTGTGACAGGTATGTGATAGAGCCAAGAGTCTTTGACGGCTTCAAAATTATCATGTATATATATATATATATATATATATATATATAAATACGAGACAAGAAATACCTAGTTAATTGCTGTTTAAGCTTTACTTATATCCCAACACAATGATAAAAATGTAAAATCTCGTAGTGAATTGTTAGTCAACATTTATAAAACTTATTAAATTTAAATGTGTTAATTTTAAACCAAACATAACGGTTAAAACAAATAAATAAATATTATTCGTAAAAAAATTAATTTGTTTATATTTTATTTATATTTTATATTTCACACATGTTGCATGTATTTGCAGATCATCCCAAAACGTTCGGGAGCCTCTGCATAATCCCGTTACTTTTAAACAATGTATATTATGATCGTTAGTATAATTATGTATATATTTTTAGAGCATTTCTAGTGAACTATTTAGTTTAAAAAATCTTCATTTTACAACCGTAACAATTTTGAGATTCTTGAGTTAAATTATTTATATCAGTTGTACCCAACCTGTGGTACGCGTACCGGCACTGGTACACGAATTTTGCGATAAATAATAAGGAAAACAATATTTTGCGTAAAATAATGTGTTTTTAAACGATAATTTTCAAACCAAAGCGTATTGTCTGTATTTTTTTCAATCCGAAATACTTTAATAATAACCAAGCGTGTAATGGTACAACTCGTATAATGTATATCCAAAATAGCATAAATTAAATACTCTCAAATAAATTTTAGGACTACACCACTTTTTTAGGACTCGTTTGTTCAAAAATCTTTATTTACAGGTACGCCATTATATTGTGTACTACATACCGGTACAACATCTTAAAAATGTTGGCAACCACTGGTCTATATTTAAACAAAAATATTTTATAATCCCATTTAAATTAATATTGCATATAAATCATTATAAAGTTTTTTTTATAAAAACAAAATAAAATAACGATTTTGTGAAAGTTTTTTTTTTAAGTTTTTGAAATAAAAACTGAAAAAATTATTGCCAGACAATAAATAATATTATTTAGTCGAACTATTTCTAGTTGTTTAAACTCGTCTCATTAAATAAATTGCACCTGCCAAATAGAAGCACAGTGCCACATGGAATAATTGATGGGAGAAATTCTGTACATTTTGTCTCCGAAACTAATGAATTATTTTGGAAATAAAAGATCTTTTCCTGTCGTTGGTAAATTATGAAATATTTCTCACAAAATTTAACTAGTTTCATTTCAGTTCTAGTAGTAATTTCTCTGAATTTTTCCAATGAGTAAAAAAAGTGGGAATCGTTTTCAGAGAGAGTTTATCCACGTTTTTATGGCAGAAATGACAATAAAATTAAATTGTGATTTCTTTACTGTGATTAAATTTTTTGTCGGAAATCTATAAAATGTTTTTAGGAATAAATTTCATCTCAAATAAGTTTTAATTTCTTTCATTTTTCACAAAAATGATAATTATTATTATAAAACGGTGATTCCTTGCTAGCAGAATAAATCAATATATCAGATAATATACTTCCAAGATTTCGGTCCTTTTATAATCTCGGTTTTCCGAGACGAGATCTCGTACGAGACCGAGAATAAAACGAGATTTTTCATTAAATGATTAATTGTTTTTAAAAAAAAACAGATTTTTTAGTTTTATTTATATATTTTTCACATATATACATGCTAAATCGACAAATTAACTTTTCTTTTGAAAGTAACTTTTAAGGACACTCAAATCACTCATAGTTACGCTGGTCATTTGCTCTCTCTTTGCTACTATGGTTGCTAGCAATTGAGAAATTCTGTTCGCTTCGGATCGACGTTCCTCTGATAAATTTCAATGCTTCTTCGAGTTTGGAGAGGTTCTCCGATTTGATTCCTGTTGAAATGTATTTGTTGAAGTCCTCAACAGTAAGGTCATTAGGATCAATAGTTTTTGGACTTGGCGTCTTCCTTTTAGGCAGTTTTGGAAAGAAATTCGATGCCGTCCATCGTTTCAGCGAGGCAAGTAAATGTTGGGATCATCAACATCATCGTTTTTTTGTTGTTGGGTTTCAGTTGAGACAATTGAAAATTTTTCGACTTCGATATCATCGTCATCAACACCATCGCTGTCGTTGATAAAATAATGCTTTCGTCAATTTCTCATTCCTTCTTTAAAATTTTCCTATTTTTTGGATAATGTAAATGGATATTCCTGATCCTCATTAAGAACTCCTGAATTGTTCAGAAACTTGAGAAGACTCACTGTTAATTTAGGTCTTCTCTTCTCGATCTCCGTCTCAAGTTCTTCTACCAAGCGATCTCTCATGAAGCATTTCTGCTGAAGTCGCATTTCTTTCAACAAAAATTCCAAAGGTCCTTCTACCATGTTCAAATCCGATTTATCTCCACTTATGGCATCCATTGCCAATTTACATTGTTGCAGAGTTGAGATGAGTTCAGGAACACTAGATTCCAAGTATTCATGCCAATTATGTCCATAATCATTGAGATTTTTTTCACAGCTGGCATAATGTCATTGAGGACAGTTAACATTTTCAATGAACTGTTCCAACGTGTCTTGACGTCGACGGCTAGTAGTTTGAAATCAATTCCGAGAAAAGTAGCATTTTCCTTCAAGACTTTGACCAAGTTGAGAATATATTTGAACTTTCTGATGGCTTCTCTTATATCTTTTTGAGTTTTGGTAATACTCAGTGCTGGATCATACTCGTACTCTTCTGCGACTATTTCCTCGTCAGATATTGCGACATCACAACCACCATCACTCTCGGAATCTATCTCATCGGAACTGTGAGAGCCATCAACTGTTCTTATCATACCATTACTGCTTGCAACACTTCCAGAACCCTTTGAAGAACCAACAATTTCTACGTCCGACACTTTGTTATCGCCACAATCACCATCGCTGGTCTCGCCAGACATCGAGGATGAAGAATTGTCATCACAATTGAGATCAGCAGAAATATTTTTTGGGTTTCTTTTGAGTTGTAACGCGTTTAACACAATTGTGTATACCGTGATCGTAACAGATGTGGTGGAGTTGATTAGACAATCGACCGCATTTGAAACAAACAGGTGGGCCATCCATAGCTTGTCCAATACAATCCTTGTCAGGATCAACCTTGAATTGTTGATTTTGTAACCTCAATAGTGTTTTAGCGTCTCATTCTTTACCCATTTTAATCATTCCAAGATTCTGATTGTAACCATTCGGCCCGAAAAGATGAAGGTTCATTACTTTGATTTGCTTGAATGTTGCTTCATTGCTGACATAAGAAAATTTAGCTCCTTGCAACTTCATCAACTGAATGTCGTTTTTAATGTTATTTTTCACAAATTCTGCAGCTCTGTAAACAATCTGTCAAACCTTCTCATCATTTTGCGGTGCTTCCACTTTAGTGTAACTTTCTAACAACTTTTGCATCAAAGGATTCGTGATTTGATAAAACTGAAGCCGACATCTGCAGCCAGTTTTGCAACAATTTCATCAGTTAAAGTGAGTTTTTCTTTGAAATATGTATCGATCGTTTTTCGCTGAGATTGAGTTGCAGCAGAATCTTTTGATTTTTCTGGTTGAACGTATCGATATTGATAAAACTTCCACAAGTGTGAATGAATCTGTTTTGTTTTGTAATATGTTCGTTTGATGAGCTTGTCTTTTGCGTCATCAGAACAAAGATTGAATTCCACTGTGAATTTGTCGTTTTTCAAAATTTTGCCATTTTGTTTAAGTTCCTCTCGCAACTCTCTCCATACTCGAGCCTTTTTAAATTTTAAATTTATTTATGGCTGATTTATATCCAACAAAACTGGCTAACCTTGTTGTTGTCTAAACATATTCAAATTACTGTCAAATTTCCAATGATTTGTTCAAATTTTTAATTGATTTCTGAAGAATATTTAGTAAACAGCTTTTTCCGGTCAAAACTGACGTTGTTATTGTCTAAAACACATTAAAATAACATTATAATAATTATCGAAAAAGAATAGCAATATGCTAAAAATAAGTTTTGGTGTTAAATTATAAAAGTACTAAATGGTCTATTTAGCAAATTTCTATGTTAAATTTTTTCGATTTTTTAAAATCTCGTTTATGATTCTATCTCGTATTGCCGAGACCGAGATTCCAAGACAAGCGAGATCTGGAAGTATAATCAGATAAGTAAATAACAAAATAAGCCTTTGCTGCAAAATTATATTGTTGAAATAAATTTCTATTATTAAATAATCCTCCACAAGAAACTGAAAAGATTATTGAATAATCGAAACTTATTTCAACAATATAATTTTCGCCGCAAAGGCTTATTTTGTTATTAACATATCTTATATATTATTATTATCATTATTATTATTACTATTATTATTACTATTATTATTATTATTATTATTATTATTATTATTATGAGGAAGTTTTATGATGAAGAAATTTTTAAATTGAAAATTTTAAAAATTAAAAAGTTTAGATTAATTTTTAAAAAAAAACAAAATAAGAAGATATTTTAATTAAAAATATCTTCGTAGAAAATTTGTTTAAATAAGAAAGATTAAAGGAGACATTGTTGAGTTTGATATTTATTGAAATAAAATTTATGGAAACAAAAACTGATTTTAATGTTTTACAGGATGAACCTCCTAATATGGTGGCAGCGGTAAACACGGACGCAATCACCGAAAGATTGCTAGCAAAGGTATTCTGCCAAGGGGACGATTTGGAAAAGTTCATTAAAAGATGCGAAATTTATTTCGACGCCAAGGGAATCACGCAGAAGAAAGACCAGGAAAGATTAACATCTTGCATGATTGATGAGGATCTCCTGGAAGTGTACGCCAAAACACTGAAAAAAGCCGAAGGATTCCAGGCTAGGTTGCGATTGGCATTCGATCGTGAAAGAGATGTTTTAAAGGATCTACAAAACTTGTTGAATTACAAGCGGAAGGGTGAAGAAATAGAAACGTATTTTAAAAAGGTGGAGGACCTTGTTGATAGGTTGTTCGAAAATAAAGAATTTACCAAAGAGAAATTAACAGCAAGGATGTTAATAGTATGTGCGGAGAATAAAGAAGTTGAGAAAGAAGTGATACTACGGAAGATAAAAAGCACAGAAGAAATAAAGGAAACACTAACTCTGATGGACAAAGTAGAAAAGCAAAGAGAACAGATAAACAGTATGAAAAGTTACGCCAGAGTGGTCTATCAGGAACCACAGGGAAGAGTACAATACAAGAAGAAAGAACAGAGAGAAGAAAGTATCCGAAGAGAAATGCCAGAATGCTGGTTATGCCACAAAATAGGACACACGAAAATTGATTGTCCAATAAAAGGTAAAATAGAATGCTGGACATGTCATAGAAGCGGACATATAAGTAGAAACTGTCCAGATAAAAAATCTCCAAGATGTTTTGGGTGTGGGAAAGAAGGTCATATAAGAAGATTGTGTCAGGAAATACGCTGTGAAAGATGTAGCAGAAATGGTCATAGATCCGAGGAGTGTTATACAAAGATGAGGTACGGGCAAGCGACGGAGAGACAAAGATTCACGGAAACAGATACAGTCGAATAAATGGTATCGAGGAAGAAGAAGAAAGGGAATCGTGTGTAGAGACAAATGAAGATAATTTTAGGAAGACGTACCCAAACAACAGGGCTCCACCAGTAGAGGAGTTGGTTGGAGCCATATTCTAACAGAAAATTTGATGGGATATCCTCAAGGGGCAGAAAAGTGGGAGAATGTTGGAAGGGTAAGCGAGAAAGTATACAGGTTCCTAAAGAGAGAAATGTTTGAAGAGGAAGTGGAGAGAATTGGAACCATCGAAACGGAGCAGGTTGTTGAAATTTTGTATAACAGAATGCAAGGAAGGCCTAGTATAACAGTAAGGATGAATGGGGAAAATTTCGACTGTTTATTAGACACTGGGGCAAGAATCAATGTAATGAGTGTGAACTGTTTCAACAAGCTACGAGGACAACAATTGACGAAAAGTGACGATAAGTTACGATGCGCAAACGAGAGTACGATCGAGACAATAGGAAAAACGAAGGTGCAAGTAACCATTGGAAATGTTTCGAAGGAAGTTATATTCATTGTGGCGGAGAAAGTGACACCAGACGTGATTGGAGGAATCGAATTACAAGAAACATTTGGATTTAGACTGTTAAAAATTAAAGATATCGAGGCTAGTGAAAAAGACAAGAACTATATTTGTAACATTGAAGCAAAATTTGGCAGAAAAATAAAGGATGAAGAACGATTGATACGAGCGTTGGAGCAGTTAAAGATCAATGAAGATAGCAAATTAAAGGAAATTATAACAAACAGTGGAAACGTGTTTATGGCAGATAAATGGGAGGTGGGTCGCACACATTTGGTAAAACACAAGATAGTTACAAGAGGTGAGCCGATAAACATAAAACCATATCGCCAACCACTAAATTTGGAATCAAAGATTGAAGAAGCAATACAAAATTTGTACGAAAATGGAATTATACGGAAATGTAACTCTCCATGGAATACACCGCTAATATTTGTATGGAAAAAAGAGAAAAAGGATATTAGACTATGCTTGGACTTTAGACAGCTGAACGCGGTAACAGAGAGGCAGGCATTTCCAATGCCAAACATAGACGAGATGTTGGATTTGTTAGGAGGATCCGTCTTTTTCAGCTCAATCGATCTAGGTAATGCATATTACCAAGTGGAACTAGAAGAAGAATCACAGGAGAAAACAGCTTTCTCAACAAAGAACGGACAATATTGTTTCAACAGAATGCCGTTTGGAATTGCAGCAGCACCAGGTACGTTCCAAGAAATGATGACAAAAGTATTAGGCAAAATAAAGGGAGCAATGGTGTATTTGGACGACATCTTGATTTATTCAAGCAGTAAAGAGAAACACTATACAATACTCGGAGAAGTGTTAAAGGCAATTGAGGAAGCAGGCCTAAGGATTAATCCAGAAAAATGCCAAATAATAAAGGAAGAAATCAGATTCTTAGGACACATAATCAGCAAGGAAGGAGTACAGACAGATCCATCTAAAATTCAGGCCATACAGAACTTTGGGAAGCCTAACTGCGTAAAGAAACTCCGAAGCTTTTTAGGTATTTGCAATTATTATAGAAGATTCATCAGTGATTATGCAAAGAAGGCAAGGATGTTAGAACAATTATGTAGCGGACCAAGTAACAAAAAATTAGAATGGAGTGAAGGAACGAATAGCGTGTTTGAGGGATTGAAACTAGCACTCACGACGGCGCCAATCTTATGTTTTCCGGATCTGAAAAAAGATTTCATTTTAGATACCGACGCTAGTTTCGATACCATTGGAGCAGTACTTTCACAGAGAGATAAAGATGGAAAGGAAAGAGTAATTGCGTATGGATCACACTCGATGACGAGCCACGAGAAAGGATATTGTATTACAAGAAAGGAACTATTGGCGGTATATTATTTTTGCATTCATTTTAAGCACTATCTCTACGGAAGAAGATTCACGCTCAGGACAGACCACAAGGCAATCACGTTTATGATGACAACCAAGAAGCCGATTACTTCACAATTCCAAACATGGATCAATTATTTGAGCAGTTTAGATATAAGAGTAGAATACAGAAAGGGTATTAATCACCAAAATGCAGACATGGTGTCGAGAACTAAATGTGACACGTGTGTTCAATGTCAAATGGCCCACGAAGAAGCTAAGAAAGGAAAGATAAAAACAAGATTACTAGACTCGATCAGAGAAGAGGGAAGAAGCAACATCCAACATGGAATTGTAGAAGAAGTACGAAAGAAAACGATGATACCTGAAAATGAGTTACAAGAAACAATAAAGGAAATACATAGACTATTGTGTCATGCTGGAGTCGAGAAGATAGCCGATTATATGAAAGATAGATATGTTGGAAAACACCTGTGGAGTAAGATTCAGGAGATTGTTCGAAGTTGTGAGATTTGTCAAAAAACCAAGGCTTTAACAATAACAACGAAAGAACCAGTAAAAAGACAAGATTCGAAGGAAATGTTCGAAATCATATTCGTAGATATATGTGGACCGTTGGCAGAAACAAAAGGACGTAAGAAGTATATATTGGGCATAATAGATCAGTATAGTAAGTATCAAGTCTTGACAGCGATAACAAAACAAGACGAAGAAACAATAAAAAAAACGATTTTAGAAAAGTGGATTTTAAGATTTGGATGCCCAAAAGAGATAAGAGTTGATTGCGGAAAGGCGTTTGAATCAGGAATGATGAGAGAATTCACAAAGATGTTAGAGATTAAATTATGTTTCTCGAGTCCATACCATCACCAAACAAACGGTCAGATAGAAAGACAATTCAGGACAATACGGGATTTGATAAATGCTACTTTACAGGATAGAAAGAAGACGGATTGGGCAGAGATATTACCAGAAGTCGAATTCACTTTAAATGCAACCAAACAAAAAACGACAGGGAAAAGCCCGGCAGAGATAGTTTTTGGAAAAAAGATTAGCATGGAAAAATGGTACGGGTCCAAAGAAATACCGATAAAGGAAGAACTAGAAGAACAAACAAGGAGAAAATTCAATGTAGGAGAAGAAGTATTAGTAAAAGTAGAAACACGGCACAAAGGCCAGGACAGGTATGAAGGTCCGTACAAAGTGATAGAGAAAGTGCATGACAGACGATACATCTTAAGAAATGAAGATGGAAAAAGGATCGAAAGAAATGTGGAAAAACTTAAAAATTTCTTAAGAAGGGGGATATGAGGAAGTTTTATGATGAAGAAATTTTTAAATTGAAAATTTTAAAAATTAAAAAGTTTAGATAATTTTTAAAAAAAAACAAAATAAGAAGATATTTTAATTAAAAATATCTTCGTAGAAAATTTGTTTAAATAAGAAAGATTAAAGGAGACATTGTTGAGTTTGATATTTATTGAAATAAAATTTATGGAAACAAAAACTGATTTTAATGTTTTACAGGATGAACCTCCTAATAATAATAATAATTATTATTATTATTATTATTATTATTATTATTATTATTATTATTATTAATTATTATTATTATTATTATTATTATTATTATTATTATTATTATTATTATTATTATTATTATTATTATTATTATTATTATTATTATTATTATTATTATTATTATTATTATTATTATTATTATTATTAAAAGATAACGCCGATAAAAACATTTGCGTACAGCATAATTGTCATCTTCGGTACGCAAAACCAACTAAAAATATTATGAATTAACATTTAATTTAAACAAAATATTTTTATTAATTTAATTTTGTAATAAATAAATATTTAAAAAACACATTCAAATAACTTTTAATTAATTTAAAATTTTATTTATATAAATATTATAATTTTTATTTATATTATAATTTTTTAAAAAATAATGTAATTTAAAAATTCAATTATTTTATTAATATTAAAAAAAGTTTTTTTTAAAAAACAATACATAAACATGATTTAACATACTTAAACTATTTAAAAACATTCAAAACATTCGTAGTCACAGCACTTTGCACATTAATTTTTGGATCCAATGGCCTTATCAACAATGCTTCACATATCACGCGTTCCAAATGATTATTAAAACTTCTCACTTAAAATTCTAAAATCAGACATTCTTATTTCACTTTTACAGCCTCTATTGTGTTCACTAATATTGGTCAAACCCTTCAATCGACAATGCTCTAGAACTCGAGTACAGAGATGACGGGAAGTCTCTCCAATGTATGTGGCATTACACCCATTACATGTAAATTGATAAACGAGATCAGAACACAATCCAACCGGAGTTTTTGATTTATTAATAAATATATTGCGTATCTTACACGAATTAGAGACGATCTTATACTCTAAATTTCCAATCTGTTTACTTAACTTCCTTTTATAGCTTGTAAAGCCTTCAGAGTACGGCAATACTAACACATATTTAGGCTCATTATTTTTGTATCCATTTTTAATATTATTTAGATCAACACTCAATTCACACTCATTTGACAAATTACACTCAAACTTTCCAAAACATGGATCCTTAGGATTTTTAATCAATTTGTCAACAGTCTCTTTTATCATCAACAATAAAAATGATTTAGAATACCCATTCTTTATCAACAACTCAACCAATTTATCAACACTTTTTACCGAATTAGCAAAAGTAGAAGATAAAGACCATGAACGATAAATCAATCCTTTCACTATATTTCTCTTATACTTAAATTCACAAAAGCTTTCTGGAGAAGTAAAAGACCAGTATCAGTTGGTTTTCTATAAATCTTTGTCTCATAATGTTTATCTTTGCGTTGAATTAACAAATCTAAAAACGCAATTGATGACTTTCTCTCCGTTTCACATGTGAATACAATGTTTTTATGTAAACTGTTCATAAAATGCAATTATTATTATTATTATTATTATTATTATTATTATTATTATTATTATTATTATTATTATTATTATTATTATTAATATTATTATTATTAATATTATTATTATTATTATTATTATTATTATTAATATTATTATTATTATTATAATTATTATTATTATTATTATTATTATTATTATTTATTATTATTATTAATTAGTATTATTTATTATTATTATTAATAAGTTATAATTCAAAACCAATGAAGATTTTGTTGCTTCTTTAATTAATAGAATATTTATAAATCGATTTTTTATTTTAATTTTGAAAAAATTATCTTTGATTTGCTTAAATTTTAAAAGAAGATTATAAAGTCTAAGGACAAACGAAACTCTTAATTAGTTTTGTTATAAATCTCTTTTCTTATTAAATGCCAAATTTTTCATTTTTATTTCACTAGAGTTCTTCATGATTTAAAATTTCATTTTATTATTCAAACTCATTTTATAAAATAAAATGTATTTTTTAAAATGAATTTTTTTGTTATATTCAGTGAAAATTGTAATGGTGGACTAGTTCCGATCCCATTCTAGCAATGAATCTGGCATGCAGCTAGGCTCGCAAACTCTCCCGTTTTTGCGGGAGTCTCCCGCATCTACATTAATCTCCCGGTTTTCCGATTTTACAATATTTCACAATTTCCCAAAAGTTTCAGGTTTCGTAGTTTAACTTTTATTTTATATTTTCATAAAACAACAAAATGCTCCTATGTAGCATTGTACTTTGAATTTAATTTTAGTTACCAGCTATAATTAAAAAAAATAAATTTTGGTTTAAATCTTTATGGTATTACTCATCATATAATTGAAATCACTAACATGTGTAGGGCAAAAAAAACACCTGTTACATTTATTAAGCGTTATAATGTCTCCCTTTTTATAATCTCCCGGGTTCGAAGTTGTGGGAGTTTGCAACCCTACATGCAGCCCAGAGAATAATAGGATGAAAATGGTAAAAATATGGCTAATTAAAAATAACATTTGGGAAAATAATTATATTTTCAATGATAACCTCTGCGTGATTATGACATCATTTTTAGGGAAGTGAAATTATATATTGAGTAGACTCTTAAAGAAAAACTAATATACTCACAAAGAAAGTAGACAAACTGAAAAGGTTTGAAATTGTTAGTGTTCAACAAATATTTGAAATAATTCTGAAGACCTTCTATAAATCTCCCCATGGCTTACTCTCTATGAAATCAGTAGGAAATGTTTGGACTTGGAAGTAATCTCAATAGAACTATTCAAATAAGTCTTTATAACGAATTTTAAGTTTTATTCTTGAGAGTAATAAGCGTATACTTGCTATTGAAGAAATACATTACAAAAAGAGATATATAAAGTGGAAAGTTACCATTTCCAAAATGTTTGCTTCGTAATTGTCTGTCATAAGCACGAGGATGTCCTGATGCTCCAAGGAGCAATCATAATATTTGGTGTACATTTTTTCTGTATTTGCATTTCTTACCATTCTAATAAATTTTAAATTATAAAAAATACCTAAAACTTTTAACAATTTTAAATGCTTAAAAGTTTCAATTTAACACTACAATCAATTTCGACAAATCGTTTTAAAACATATTTTGTTTTACTGTAATTACTCAAATTGAAATCGCATATTATTCTGAAAATAATTTTGTTTAAATCTCGTTTTCCGATAGATTTGGTAATTTTGGAAAATAAAAAATGAAATATTTTTCCATCCAAATCTATTAATTATTTTTAATCAAATTTAATTAATTTCTGGAATAAATTTTACAATGCGGTTTTCAGTGTGAAAAATAAACGGGATAATCGATTTTAATTAATATTCATAGAGAATTTTTTATTTGGAATAAAAATTATTTTATTGGAATTTTAGGTGAGATTTTTCTAATTTAGTTTATTAAAAAATTTTAAATTTAAAATTCGATTGATAATTTTTTAAAAAATATATTAATGCAAAATTCTTATTAAAAATACATCGATTTATTTCTTATCCAATTGCGAACATTTTTCTCGTCGGTTTCGAAAACCTTTGCCGCAGGTCTTTACCCATATATTTCTGCATATTCTATGATCTCGAGTTTTTTACCCCGTGTGTACGACTTTCTTGTTTTCGACATTTAGATGAATAAATAAGATATTTGAAAAATATAATTTAATTTAAATTCAATTCAAACACAATTTAATGATTTCACATGTTTTGGAAAAACTTTTGAATTTATATATATAAGTAAACAACCTTTTAATAGATTTAAACAAAAATTCCGAGTTTTATTTGTGCAAAATATCTATGAAAAATTTGGGTAATTTAAATATAATTGACTATTATTCTGTCATTAATTTTTACCACTTGACTTCACTCTAAATTTCAATTTTTGTATATGTTTATTCTTTTATTCTTCAATGAAAATTACTGAAAAACTATAACTTTTGGTTAAAATAAAATATATTTTGCTGAAAATATATTTTTTAAACGGATTTTATAATAGCCGATTTCCTTAATGTAGAACGTAGTGTATATTGCCACACACTAATTTTACAATATCCAATTTTTTAATATCTTACTTTACTATATCCGGAAGATGTTGTACTTAGAATCAAGAATAAAATGAGTCATCAAAAGTTTTTACATATTTCAATATTTAGATGTACAAACTATTTTTAGTTACTGCTTCTGTATCGGCGACAATGTATATTTCATTATTAAGCTCATTATCGATGATGGTACTGACTTCATTGACTATATTGATGTATTAAAAACATGTTCATGACTTTGTGTTGATTGGAACAAACAATATAGCATGCGTTGAAATAAATATTTCATACAAAGGAAGGAGATGTAAAAAACCCAAAATCGTTAATTAATTAATTAATTAAGGAAAACCCCAAGTAGGTAAACAACAAGGAAAGTAAAAAAAAGATTTCGAAAGCTCATTATCAAGACAGCATGATTAATGGGAAGATGTGGGAAAAGATTATATTAAGAAAAGCGTATGGTAGGATAATTGATTAAATTGTCATAAAACAAGATCATGAAAGAAAGCCGCAGAGAGAGAATTGTCAGGCAGACAATTTTGGTTAAGAATCATCAATCAAACATATTTTTCTACTACATAAAGCAAGTCAAAATTGCAAACAATCGGTTTTGGCTCAAGTAAGGATGGGGAAAACTTGAGAATAGGATATTGTCTAGAAAAGAAATTTGTTAAAGTTTAGGAATCAGAACATTAAAAGATATTCGTTAGTAGTTAAAGTCAAAGTAGGAACAGACTATTAAAGACTTAAAATTCTCTAGTTTTGTAACTATTATTTATCTCCATAGATCTCAATCCGTTTGAAACAATTTTTGGTTCTCTTGAGAATTCTTCTTCATATTGTTGATAAACTACTTGATCTTTCTTTTTCTGAGTTTCATAACTTTATCTTGGTAAACGTTTCTTTACGTCATCAGTATAACGTTTGTTTCTATTTATTGAATCCACATCAGTATTATAAATATTAATTCCTCTTGAAACTTGGTCATAGATTTTTTTTCATTTTGACTCTAAATTTGTGGAGTTCCTTTTTAATTTCTCTATCTTCTAAAAAAATAAACATTAAATATTTCTTTAATTTTTCTTCATCCAATTTATGTTTTTGGATGTTTTTCGCAAGTTTCTCGATTTTCAAACAAATCTTTTCAGCTGCATTATTTCTTTTGTGATAATTCAGAGCTTTATTAAGACCGTCGATAAGACTTGTAGTTTTACATGGATCATATTTATTTGTATCTTTGATTAAAAAAAGGCTTTGAAATATTTGCTTCTTTAACAATCTGTAATATTTTCATTTCGAAAAATTGTTCTATTCCAAAATAAAACCTTCGACATCTTCATTTATGTCAATGTTTCTTGTGGCTTAAAGATATTTGCAATCATGGTTGCTTTATTAATCACACCATTTTGTCAGTTACTTTGTCAACCACTTTAATAGTCACAGCACTTTCTCATAAAAAAAGAGAAATTCAAATAATATTTATTTGATAATAAATAATACACCTGTCGCAGTTCTACAAAACTTCTATAATAAAATAAAAAATCAATAATATTATAATATAGGAACATGCATACTTAACTGTGTCTGCATATAATTTTTCCAAATGAATAAAAACTTTTATTATAGGAAGGAAGGAATTTGAAGAAAAAATTTTTCTTAATATACATAGAGTACATAGTAAATAATGCATACAAACTTTCAAAATGTAGAAATGTCCAGATGAATATAAACGATATATATTACTATTTTTAACTTTTTAGACAATTTTTAAACAATTTTTTTTTAAAAATTTGTCGCGAAAATGTTTCAAAAAAATTCCGAAGACTCTACTTTTAAAATGAATGTTGATTAAAATTATTATTTGAGAGCTTCACAGTTACGAGATCACAATCCAAGCCTTAAAGTCTACTTTATTAAAATATTTACTTACCAGCCATTTTAAAAATGGCTAATTTATAGTATTATAACTGCAGTCAGATGTTCATTCACTCTTCTATTATAGAAGTTTTTAATGACCATGAACAGGTGTAGTAAAACAAATCGTTAATTTGTTTGAGTAGTTATTCTAGAATAATAATTTATTAATAAAAAAGAACCTCAACATACAATAATGCATTCATAAAACAGTTATAATCTAATATAAGTTATTTAAAACATTACACAGCTAGATTTTTTGTCATAATGAAAATAAATGCAGTAATGTTTTGTACACATATCTAATAACTAGGTGTTCTATTGAACAGAAATATATTAATTTATTTTTTTTAATAAAATTAAATTAAAAATTAGAAAAAAAATAAAATATCATTGAAAAAAATGAGACAGAGAATTAAAAAATTTAAGTGCATAAATTGCCCATTAAAACAAAAATGAATGATTTAATTAAATTTTCGATTGCGACGCAATTTTAATATATTTTTTCAACATCAGACATAGCTATATAAAATTGTCGACTCACTGTTTTTTTTCAGTGAGTTGGCATCAAATTTACCTCTAAATTCTCCAAAACCTCATTTATTTAATTTATCCGTCAAAATACATTTAAAACTCATGTCAAACAAAAATTTATCGGGAATTTTTTGGTAAAAAAGGATTCACATCCCCCAAACGGGCCAGACTGACAGGAAATGTATAATTGGCCGTTCCTGATTTCATTAAATTTCTTATGCGAAACGCATATTTTTGATGGAAATTGTTCAAAAGAAATTAAAAGATTAATTTTAGCATCAATAAAAAAAGTTTTTCGCTTTTTTTATGGAATTAAAATTTATTTCTTTTAATTAATTGTTGTCATGGCGTTCAGTTATACGTTGACCGAGTTCGTAATAAAAGTAGATCACTTTGGGATAATTTTTTGGGATATAATGTCTTTGAGTTTATTATGTTAAACTTTTTTTATCTTTTACACACTTGATCAACGAAATCCTTTTCAGAATTTGATAATATCAAAACATTTTTAACCCTTTGAAATCTTTTTCAATTTCAAGAAAGTCTTTAAAATTATGGAAAAGGAGAATCATGGAAGAACTTTATTTGAGTATTGAAAACATTGTTTTAACGGATTAATTAATTATACTTTTTTTATTTATAATTTGTGTAAGTCATCATTTTATCGCTTTTTATTTCACCAATGTTGTGAATCATTTTTTTTATAACGGTAAATATAAAATTCACAAACAAAAATACTTTTCAATAAATTTTATTCTTTATTCATAAATATTTGTTTAAGTTTTTGCTTTTCTAAAAAATATTTCTTGAGGCATTTTGGAAAATTATTGGTTAAAAAATGTAATAAAAACTTTATATAATTTTAAGTAAATTAATTAAAAAATATATAATTTAATTAGATTTAATTTTACATCTTTCAATGCACAAATTGATGTGCAAATAATTAAATATAAAGACTAGAAAATATGCCATTATTTTCGGATGAAAAATTGTCATGACCTCTGAAAAGTGAGGGCTTTCGTTTGAAGATTTATGTTATTTTTATAAAATAAAAACAAAATAAATTTAACTAAATATATAGTTAGATATCGGACTAAAAATTGGATTATTATAATCATTATTTTTATTATTATTACTAGCTGTAACGCGTTAAAAATGACGGTCTTTCTCTGTTAAGTTTAGATTTTCATTAATTAGTTATTTTTATTTTCTAGAGGTCTCAAAATCCAAACACGTTTTTTTCTATAAAGATATTTTTATTTATTTATGCCTTTAGATTTTACAAAATCTTTGTCTAGAATATAAATTTATTATGATTATGATTATTATTATTATTATTATTATTATTATTATTATTATTATTATTATTATTATTATTATTATTATTATTATTATTATTATTATTATTATTATTATTATTATTATTATTATTATTATTATTATTATTATTAAAAGATAACGCCGATAAAAACATTTGCGTACAGCATAATTGTCATCTTCGGGTACGCAAAACCAACTAAAAATATTATGAATTAACATTTAATTTAAACAAAATATTTTTATTAATTTAATTTTGTAATAAATAAATATTTAAAAAATACATTCAAATAACTTTTAATTAATTTAAAATTTTATTTATATAAATATTATAATTTTTATTTATATTATAATTTTTTAAAAAATAATGTAATTTAAAAATTCAATTATTTTAATAATATTAAAAAAATATTTTTTTTAAAAAACAATACATAAACATGATTTAACATACTTAAACTATTTAAAAACATTCAAAACATTCGTAGTCACAGCACTTTGCACATTAATCTTTGGATCCAATGGCCTTATCAACAATGCTTCACATATCACGCGTTCCAAATGATTATTAAAACTTCTCACTTAAAATTCTAAAATCAGACATTCTTATTTCACTTTTACAGCCTCTATTGTGCTCACTAATATTGGTCAAACCCTTCAATCGACAATGCTCTAGAACTCGAGTACAGAGATGACGGGAAGTCTCTCCAATGTATGTGGCATTACACCCATTACATGTAAATTGATAAACGAGATCAGAACACAATCCAACCGGAGTTTTTGATTTATTAATAAACATTTTGCGTACCTTACACGAATTAGAGACGATTTTATACTCTAAATTTCTCATCTGTTTACTTAACTTCCTTTTATAGCATGTAAAACCTTCAGAGTACGGCAATACTAACACATATTTAGACTCAATTTTTTTATATCCATTTTTACTATTATTTAGATCAACACTCAATTCACACCCATTTGACAAATTACACTCAGACTTTCCAAAACATGGATCCTTAGGATTTTTAATCAATTTGTCAACAGTCTCTTTTATCATCAACAATAAAAATGATTTAGAATACCCATTCTTTATCAACAACTCAACCAATTTATCAACACTTTTTACCGAATTAGCAAAAGTAGAAGATAAAGACCATGAACGATAAATCAATCCTTTCACTATATTTCTCTTATACTTAAATTCACAAAAGCTTTCTGGAGAAGTAAAAGACCAGTATCAGTTGGTTTTCTATAAATCTTTGTCTCATACTGTTTATCTTTGCGTTGAATTAACAAATCTAAAAACGCAATTGATGACTTTCTCTCCGTTTCACATGTGAATACAATGTTCTTATGTAACCTGTTCATAAAATGTTATTATTATTATTATTATTATTATTATTATTATTATTATTATTATTATTATTATTATTATTGCCATTTTTGTTATTATTATTGTTTTATTATTGTTATAATCATTATTATTATTGTCATTGTTGGTAGTGTTATTGATATTATTGTTATTTCTATTATATATTATCTTTATTATATTTAGGTGATGTTATTAGGACATCAGACCTGCAATAAAAAATATTAATTAATAAATGGATTCGAGAACGAATCATAATTAAAGAGAAGTATGTTGGATAAAATGAAGGAAATAAAATAACGGCACGGAAAATCGAAAATGAACAAAAAACATCAAAAATAATTATAATTTATAGAATTTGAAAATTAATATAGATCGATAAAAGTGTATGGTTGAACGTCAAATCTAGAGACCAACCCAAGTGTAGTAATAAAAATTTAGTGGGTAGTCTCCAGAGAACGAAATAAGCAATAACCAAACTAATTAAAATCAATTATTCGATTAATGGAAAACTCAAGCCAATTAAAATTCCGAGCAATGTGAAAAACCCAAGGCGCACAGAGAATCGATCAGTGAGGGAAGCCCGGAAGATTTTTAAAAGGATTGAACTAATTTTGAGACTGGACATCAAATACAGAAGTTTGTTTTAGAAGATCCGAATTTCTGGAATAATTGTCGAGCAGTAATTAAAATGTTTTCAGAGAAATTATATAAATGGAGAACGGCAAAGAAGCTGATTAGAAAACGAAACAAAGTGTTATTGAAAAGCAGAGATTGGTCATTGAACGATCAGAACAAGTTTTGTGTTAAATTATTGCTTTTGACATCCAGAAACGACGATTTCTCATTTAGTTATCTGCTTTACGTACAAAAGATTCTTGAAGGACATAAGGAGTGTAAATAAAGGATGAGGTGTTATTCTGTGTTGAAAATCAATAAATGTATTCTGTGTTTGGTTTTCGCTTATTGATCTATAGAGAAAGGATGCGAGGAGTCAGAGTAACCAACTTGATAAACAATAACCCAACAAACTATACTTATTAATTTTTCATTTTATTTTTCTTTGAGAGAAGGCTCATTCATCCATTATCTCATCTGTCAAGCTCGGAGATTTTTTTTTATTCGAATTGATTATTTGATAAGTCTGTATTTTATGAATAATTATAAATAATCATGACTCGCCATAGATTTAAAATTATTACATTTGTATTTGTCTCATCATTTGCTACTTGCTTTAATCGGTATCTCCGAAATTAATTAATTTTTTAGTTAATGTTTTGTAATTTTGAAATTTATAATTATGTTAAATTATGCTTTTAAATACTTTTTTCACATACATTTTTGTACATTTTTTATTATTACATATCCAACTCTAACATTATCAATTTAACCAGATGAAAATACATAGTTGATTTAATATACTGGTACATTACCGCTTCCATAATTTTGAATAGACGTCTCAAAAGTTCTGAACATGGATCTTTCATAGATCAACCTTGGCTGCCCTTCTGTCGGTCAGTCCAAATTTTCACCGAAAACATCAAAAATAGATTATGAAAATTAAATGAATGTTTAAAAACACAACAAACTATTTTTTATCTGAAATTCATATTTAATTTATTAATAATATTTCATGAACTTGATAAAACTATTAAATTAATTGAAATGGCGTCTTTATAATTTTTTATTTACTAAATTATTTTATTCGTGAAATAAATTGAGTATTATTAATTAAAATATGTTTATTAATTGTAAAATATTTTCCACTTAATATTATTTTTTAGTTATATTGAATAAATATAAAAATTATTTAGTTACGTAAAACATCAAATAAGTTTTTCATGGATCTTGATTTTATTAAAATTTATTAAAATATATTATTGGATTAATTCAAAATTAATTAAAAAAAACTAACTACTTATAAATTAAAATATATATTTAAATGATAATAAATATTAAAAAAAATAATTATGATTAATTTTTCTCGTTAAAGGTTAAATAAAATTATAATAAGCTAATAAAAATACCAAAAATAAGTTGAATGCAAGAATTCTCTAGTAAAATATTTTTTAAAACAGTGTCGATCTGCTTTGTTTGAAAAAAAGCAGTTTGGATAGTAATATTTTTAATATCAAATATCTTAATAAGTAATAAACAATAAAAACACACTTACAATATACATATAGTTACGCAATAATTGGATATTCAGTGTAGTTTTACCATATGATCTCTCATTTTTATTGTCGACTGTGACAGTAAAACATTCTCATGTATTATCATCTTTAAATGTAACTTCTTTTGGTTTTCACCTCTGATTTATTTTCCTTTTCCGATGACATTTAAAAAATTTTTGCGGGCTGGTACTGTTGTATTTCACGTGCTCTTATATCAGCGGGGAAAAATTGTAGTAAATTTGATGGAAAAAGTAAAAATGTAATAAAAACAATGAAATAATCAAGCATTAAATTTAATGTTTTAATAAAATGCAATAATCTAAAATAGCTAAAAAAAACAACAAAATGTAAGTAAGTGCGTAAACGTTTTTGTTTAAACTCTTTAAAAAAAATGCGTGAAATGCGTGAAAATTGTCTTATATAAACTGACACCATAATTACATTTTTTACATTCATATTGAAATTCTTTCCTTTTCTTGTTTTTACTACAAACTTCCCGCATACGAACTGGTATTTCTTTTCTTTTCGGTATATAGGACAATATTTAAGAAATGTATATATGTTATAAATGTATATATGTACATAAGATTGAAATAGGTTTTCCTGAAGGATTATTATTTTCTATTATTCTTTCTATAGGAATCATAGGAATGTTTGAATCTTCTCTCTTACCACCATATTTTTATGGAAAATTAATGAACTAGAAATACCCAATATCAAATAGGTGAAAAAATAATTTCTATAATACTTGTTGATCCCTTTTTGTTATTGTATAATTTTGAATGTACTGATCAATTACAATAGACCAATGGTTCCCAACCTTTTCGGTTAACCGTACCCTTTGGTAACAATTTGGAATCTTACCTACCAAACTAAATCCCATGCAATTTTTTTATTAGATTTTCACACTAACAATACTTTATCCTATTTAAACTATATGTAAATTTCTTAGAAAAATATATTAAACTAAGACTGCTGAGAGTAAAAATAGTTAATATTTGCTGAGAAATTTACATGTAGTTTAAATAGGATAAAGTAGTAGTTGTGTAAATTTTAAACAGTGCAGGTACGTAGTAGTTTATTTTATATATAAATTCTATTTTGGCTCTTAGTTCTTTTCTTATAATACTTACTTAAATACGTACTTATTATGATTTATAATTATGGTCTATGGATAATATTCCAATAAATTTAACAGTTAGTGAAGAGTAGGTAATAAAAAATATATTAGTTCGAAAAATCACCATTCATTACAATCTTTTTGCGATTGGCGACAATGATAGTATACATTGATTGCCACTTAATAAATCACTATGACAGAATTTCTATGATTAAAATATCAATAATTATCAATAATAATTCGAAAAAAAATTCTTGCCAGCCACGCTTCTAGTACCCCCGAGGAATTCTCCACGGACCCCCAGTTGGGAACCCATGCAATAGACTTTTTTCATTTAGTTTTGTGGGTGAAATATGAAACTAATAAAATTTGATCTGACTCGAAGTGTGCTTTAGTTGACAATAATAAAGATTTTCAGACAATATCTTTTATTGATCAGTATACTTGATTATCAATTTACAACAACACGAATAATTCAATATTACAGCAATCATATGCTTATTGTGGCTTTTCAGAAAGAATAGTACTTCAACAATACATTTTGGAACTCATAACCAATTAACTACTATTTCTGATTTCGACAGTCGGTAGAATCGATTAAGTTGATCACTTTTCTTTAACTTAAAGATATTTGAAACTTGTGTTAAATAACTGCTTTAAGATGCTTTATTACTCTGACTATTTCTTTCAACAATAGCTTTAAATATGGTGACCAGGTAAAATTTTAAGAAAATCAGGACATTTCCAGAAAAAATAAGGACATTTTAAAAAGTTTCATATTTGAAAATTTTATGTTCCAAATATTGTAAAATTACACATTTTATTATAGTTTTTATTGTTTAGTTAAGGTATTTTTCTTCAGATATTACATTATTTAAAAACTTGGTATCCTTCTTTATCATGTCAAAGAAGTCTAGACAGCTCATTTTTGAATTGAACTGAATCGAAAGTATTGCATTCATCGTATCAATATTCAAGCGACTTTTATGATCATCCCAAACATTATTTATAAGTGAAAAAATTCTTTCACATTTAGTAGATGTGCCAGCAAGACAAAATGCAAATTGTACCAATTTCTCCATATTAACAAGAGAAGTCGAGCGTTTACGAAAATTGGTAAAAATTTTTATCCAAATATTTTCAGGTGTCAATTTTGCGTCCATCCAGCTTGAAATGTTATCTTCAATAAAATTTCTCATTAATCCATATTCATCAAAAAGTACATCTCTATTAATAATGTCATAAAATTTATCACCATATTTATCAGCTGCATATGAAATGGACAAATCTATTTCTTCCAATGATGGATATTTAAACATTAGCATCCACATAAAGACATCTGATCCATCTAGAGCACCTTCCCAAAGCTTAACATAATCCAAAATGGTAGCATAAAATTCCGAAACTTTCTCCTTTACACGATTTTGGTGCTTAAATGAGAATTTGTCATATTCCTTTTTTGATTCATGAGGCAAAAATCCAAAATTTTTCCGGTTAACCAATTTTTCCTTTAGTATTTTCATATGATTTTCCACTTCAAAAGATGTAATATTTGATGATGTAATAAAAGATGTAATATTATTTAAGCTTATTTTACTTACTTTGAAATTTTCTTATGCTTTTCTCTTCAATTTATTCAAATCTATACTAAAATCAACATTTTAACTATTTTTTATTATGATTTACATTTTATGACGAATTAAAAGCTCAGTTAATATAGTTAGAGTTCTGTATTACTTATATAAAATTCAAAATTTAGAAAACTGATAACTTTACTTCTATATAACCACATTCACTAAATTAATTTACCGTAATGGAGAGTTAAATTTATAGATAAAAATTGCAAAATTTCATCTACTTGTTCTTGTTAAAAAAGCAAAGAATTAAAATTTTACTATAAATTTCAAAAAATTCTTTAATAATTAAAAAATAAAGAAGTTGTCATTCAAAAATAAATTACTAATAAGTAATAAGATTAGGAATTTTGCTATCACGAAAAAAAATTCAAAAATCAGGACAAATTCTTGTAAAATCAGGACGCAGGACATTTTGCAAAAAATCAGGACTGTCCCGCTCAAAAACAAGCAGATGGTCACACTAGCTTTAAACAATTTGTAACAATTCCATTCGTTCGTGTTATTTTCAGCAACTGATAAAATATGCAACTTTTTTTATTTTTATTACGATGCCGATTTCCAGGTAGTTTATTTATAATCTTTAGCAGGCTGTCGAGATAAAAAATTATTCCATTTCCATTTTGTGGTTTGTATTCTCTTTTTGATTAGTACCTGGTCTAATTTCTGTGTTTAACTTTATTGATTGGTAATTCTCTTCTCAATTTTCATTTATTGTCAATTTTATTTTTGAGTTCACACTCTCCGATTGTATTCATTAGTTAGATTTTTTTTATTTTAATTTGTATTCTTAAATCCATTATTGTTAAGTGTTTTCAATAATGTTAACCCTTTCTAAGGCAAAGGAAACTGAAAGTGATGTAAAACTCAAAGTTTATTGATAACAATTATATAGTTACAAATGATCATATGGTTTCAAATACTATAAATTTGTTCTCTTGTGGCTCAATATATGTCAGTAGTTGTACCAAAAGTAAAAATGATTACCGACAGCGTCACACTTAGATATTTTTATTAGTTTAAAATGGTTTACAGTATATTGCCACCACCTTAGAAAGGGTTAAGGCATTTTTATCTTTCCATTTGAGCACGTCTCATCTGGACTTTTCTAAAATGTATAGTTTTATCCATTCTTAGTTTTTTACTTTTAAATTAAAAATAAGTTTGGTTTAGCTAATGTTTAAAGTAAGTGGCACACGATTGCTCAAAATACATATTTAAAATGAAATTTTATCCCAATATGGTCGACAAAGTAACTTGAAGGTTTTAGTGAATGTCCTTTGAATATGCATATAGTTAAAAAATATCTTTAATGTAAAGAATCATAAATTTTTAACCTCTTAAGTGGTTTATTTCGTCAAACGAAATGCACTCCTCAGTGTCGAATTTTGTTATCCGCTAGCGTATATTGTCTCGTCATTTGGCATCCGCCATACCCGTTTCCCCCCATAAATATTTATTTTAAAATTTTAATTGATTTTCCATTTTTAGTTTCCTCTATTTAATTGAATGAATTTTTGTATCCGATCATGGTTTATGAATTCTAGAGTCTCAGTTCGTTTTAATAGTAGTGCCGACCCTATTTAGACATCTTGCAATATTTTCTTATTGTAAATTATCAACATCGCCGAACCCGATTTTGGTTTTAATAAGGTGTTCTATAGGCAAAATTTCATTCTATGTATTAACTATTTCTTGATTAGTTTGAAATTAGAAAATGTGGAGTACACAAAAGTCCTTAGCGATGAACCAACTGGCTTAGAACTTAGCCAAATGTGAGTTATGTTGTCACCACTGGTAAGCTACATTACAGGCATCTCCTAAGAAGGAAGGTCTCGCTAAATGGAACATATTTGGCTCTTGATAATGAACATATAAGGACAATGCGATCAAAAATTGCTTATTTTTTGGGGACGTCCTTAATAAACGCTACCTTACTCTCATGAGTTCAATTGTTACCAATAGATTGTTTATTATTGCTTAAGTTAGGGCGTCCCACTAAAACAAGCCAAATATACGACTGCCATTCCTCTCACGCCTTAATAATGTATGTTTCAAATATAACAGCAATTGACCAAAAATTTAATTATTTATTCAATATATTTTCTACGCTAACTTGAAAAATTTTCATGTCATTTGTGAAAAGCTGAAGAAAATACGTAAATTCAAAATTATGGCGTCAACACGAACAGTATTACAATCTCAATTATTACCAGGCCCCTCGTAGCCTTGCCTGTAGAGATTTTAAAAATAATTCCAACGATTTATTTATATTGTCACGGTATCGAAATAGAGCAGCATTGAGAGAGCAAATACAATTTATTTGGTTGCGACATGGGAAAGTGGATTAACATACACGGAAATCCTGGTAAATAATCCCCTGAACTGGACACCGAGCATTGATAAACAATCCAAAAAAATTCTTAAACCTAAATCTTAATCAATATCTCATTATTATCTCAGACGAAAATTAATTAAATTTAGATTCGATGGAGAATAAGTTTTGAGCAAATAGACATTGTCCTGATCTTGATAACAGTTGGCGTTATTTGTGAGAACTAGCCATGTTTTTGATTGTAAATGAATTATTAATCGGATATTTCCAGAATATAAATCATTTCATGTTTCCACAGAATCAAAATAATCAGTTTGAAACATGAAAACTAATGTTCCATTATTCGTTTTAATTATTTCAATAGCTTTATATCGAGTAACAAATGCATTGGGAGCGATGGTAATTTCTTTTTACTAAACTGTTTTGCTACTTGATTTGATTGCAATATTAAGAAACGGGTCGAGAGACGAGAATGGAATTTGCTTGACGCATTAAACAACAGAAGTCCACTTTTCAATGAACTATTTGGTCATCAGGAAATACATGATGGCAAACGTTCGCAGGGTTTACAACGATATACACCAGCTTTCTTTTTAATGGACCGTGCTATTGATCCAGTTCGATTTCAACGATCTTTGAAATAAAAGGCCAAACAATTACAAAATCTGTACTTTTTTCTTTTTCATAGATTCTTTAAGATATGTTTTAGAATTACTAGAAAATAAAATAGATCAACAAACTTTGTAAGATAAACATAATTTTAATAAAAATTTCATTGATTTCGCTTTTCCATTTCATAAAGTCGTAAACATTTACATATTATAATAAATAATGTAACAGATCAATAAATACAAATGTATTCATTTCAAATTACTTTATTTGATTTCATATATTTTCGTTGTAATTTTAAAACAAATTATTTATAAGTTAATAATTAATTTAATGTAAAATATATTTAGACAAAGAATAATGTTATAAAAAGCTGTACTTTAAATGTTTAATCGATTTATTTATAATTAAAATATTCAATTTTGAATTACAAAAGCAAATTATTATTGTATACTGTAAAATTAAGTTTCTTATTGTTTATAGAGTAAAACAATTTTCTATGTGTGTGTACTAAACGTCATATTTTGATTAAGAGTCAAGGCCCCTTAGTTTTAATACACTGGGATAATAGATTTCACTAAATATAATATATGATTATGATATATTAAATGAAAGGACTCTAATGGCAGAATAAAATGGTTTTGATAAACTTCTTCATGTAGAATTTCAGGCGATAACAAATAATTTAGCTGGTATTTTTAAATATTTTTTGCTAATATAAATTTTTATCGTGCATTAAGATGTGGGAATCATAAATTTTTTAATATTAATAAAAACCAAAAAGTTCACATCGTAGTTAATTGCTTTTTAATTACTTTAGATTATTTATTATTCCAAAAAACTTTAGAAATATATTCAAATTTTGTTACAAAATAAGGATATGAGCCAGTTTTATTTTTCAATGTGAAACGAAATGTTGTTTTTGAACTTGCAGTGATCAACACAACTAAAAATGAACAATTTCATCATAAAACAACTTTTAATAATTTAGAAAACAATATTTTTTTACAATACAATTCATTGATCCTAACGTATTAACTATTCGCTGTTGTTTAAATTAGGCTTTTAAAGTAAGCGTAGTCTGGCAACTGCTAAGTAGTGAGCATAGTACAGTGGTTTAACCATTGAAATGAATGTATGAAGTTCATTTAGATAATAGTGTTGAGGTTCGACAAAATGGGCACAAGATAAATGGAAACTCACAAAAATGACGTGTAAACCAATAAAAACATCAAATCCAAAACAATATTAAAAGTGCAAAAAATATTTTTAAAAAAATACTAAAATTTTAATATTTTGCGGAGAAAACTGATATGATGATTCAAGTTCAAAAATTTTTCCTAATGACATTTGTATTGACCGTATATCGATTCATTATTCATTAGATCTTGAATTGTATCAGTCTTCAAGATTGTTCTGCCTTGTTAGCTAGAATATGTATTCGAATTCATGGCGTATAAATCTTTAGAAGGACATTTTTTCTGAAGATATGAGTTGTTTTCAGTCCACGCTGAAAGGAATGTCCTGAAACTAGTATGAAACAAAGCAACAATTCCCACGATTGAATTTTGACATGAAACAATAATGACGAATGGTTAATGATATTCACAAAAAGGTGTCATTCATGTCAAAAGTTTCTTTTTTGTTTTTTTAATAACGAATTTGTAATTTAATTAAAAATAAAATGTTTCAGGCTCTGCATTGTCAATGATAAATAAAATAAACCAAACAAAATCGAGTATTTTATATATTCATTTTCAAATTTTTCCTTTAAAATTAATTTCAAGAAAATTATCCTCATTAATTAAGTATGATTTTATTTCAATTTGAATAAATGGGAGAAGATGGAAGAACATTACTTATCATCAAATTAAAATATTATCTGATAATGCTTAACTGAAATAGGATTAATATACATTTAATTTGAGGACAAAGATCTTCTCGGAATCAAAAATGGGACCAGGCTTTTCTAATCCCAATCTTTGTAATGATGATGACCACTTCATTTTAATTTTGTGATTAGTTCTTGACAATATTATTATTTTTCATCTGTATGGGGTTTTATGTGACAGGTTGTAACAATTTATGTAATCTCTCACAAAGTTTATTGTTTTAATTCTCTATCATAAAGGCTGTCATCTGTCGTTTCTCAATCTTTGATCTCCAATAGTAATATCTTATCCATCTGGAAGTTCATAACTCTTTTCAAGTGACGATGAAGAATCTGCAATTTGTATTTCTTATTCAAAATCAAGAGCAATATGACATCATTTTTCTTTAATATCTCGAACAATTTCTGTTTCAGCTGTAGTTATAAAACTTTAACTTCATTCGGTCAGGAGTTTCATTAAATCTCTTCCATCCAAATCCATTCTGAAAATTGCATGTTTGATAATATCGAACACAATAGATTTAGATTGAACAAATACATCTTTATCCTTTCACTCATGGTCAACACTAATGAATCCGTATCCATTCTTTGAGTTAAACCATTTAATATGTGCAACAACAATGGTAGTTGATTTAATTTCTTTGAAGTATTTATTAACTATTTTAGATATTTGATTTTCTGGTTGTGGATATAAAGCTTTTTGGTTAGTCTTTTTCGATATATTATGGAATGCATTCATAGTGATTAACTTAGCTCTATAAGAAGGATTAGGTTGAAGATATTGTGTGACCTTATTCAATAATTCATCGAATAAGTTTATACATAGATCGATTTTTCTTTCAGTTTCAATATAGTCTTCTTTTAATTCAGTTCTTTTCGCTGCTCCATCTTTTTCATTGATTAATTGATTTGCGTTAATAATTTTCTTCTTTAGTCCATTGAAAGAAATTCCTAATAATTTCATTCAAAACCAAAAACGAATTTTAAAATCACGTATCAAATGTATCACACGCAGACAAAAATTCACAAATAATCAAAAAATCTACCAAATCAAACCGTTTTAACAACATTTGATAATTCAAATTTTAACTAAGAAAATTCAAAAAATTTTGAACATGAATACCAAAATTCGATCACGCTCCATTCCACTAAATCAATATCTAAAAACACTCACGTTTGTGTGCTAATCTTCCTTTTTCTAAATCTCTTATTTTATTTATTAATTCAATGTCAATGTTTTGTGATTCCTTTAATCGATTTGAAAGTTACACTTCGTTTCTTCCAGAGTTCAAGAAAAGGAATTTGGAATTGAGGAAGAGATGTAGAAGTTTAATGAATGAAAAACTACATATGATTGATTTATCTTTGTTTGATATAAATAGTGAGGTTTGTTTATGGGATTGTATTTTGCATTATAGGATCGTCATCGTACTTATTTATAGATTTCAAGTCTTACTTAGACTGATAGTTATCAGTTCATTAGCGCATCCATGGTGAATGCAGTTAAAACTTTTCCAAACCTTCCTTTATCTGATTTAGAATTATTTGCTTCAATAATTAACTGTAAATGAATTTTTCCTTATAATCTTACAACAAGTTTGGAAATTCTTGAATAAAGTTTTGAAACTACCGTCAATCTGGGATGAGGTGACTGAATTGGAGAATTTGACCGCCCAACAAATCTGGAATGAAAATAATTATACTAAACTTTTAGATTATACGATGACCTATCGGAAATTAAATGTGTTTCTCCTTGCTCACTTGTTTTCGACAGTTACATGCTAAGTCCATTGCTCACAACGGCTTAGAGTGTATTATTACATTGATTAATGATGAGGATAATAATCGATGATATATTATTTAATTATTAATTAATTACTTTTATAAATAATTAATAAACACTGAATGTTAGGGCTACTTCACTATTTAGAAATTGTATAATTTTTTTGCTATTTTTAATAACAAATTTTTTTAATAAATTATCAATAATTTACATTTATACATAAAGTGAAATTCCAATAAAAAACTCTGAAAAATCAATCATCTCTTCTAACCCCCCCTCATTTGTTTTTCTTTAATTAAAAATCAATCTAGACATATAATGAAAATAGACTAATTTTGATCAATTTAATGAGCCATTTCTTCCTTGTAATTAATTAATTAACAAAATTCACAATTTATTCATTCATTTAAATTGCATTTGTAAATAGAATTAGATTAATTAACAAAAATCAAGGTACACAATGACGCGAGAACGCAGAATTCAACAATATATAGTATTTAAACTCCGTAATTATTTATTGAATTTGAATGAAATAAAGTTTGTTATTGATTTAGTTTTTATAGATACCAAATTCTTAAATATTATTGAAACTTTTCTTTATTATTATTATCATAATTAATATCACTTAATTAATCACTTGAAAAAGGCTGTGCCGAAAATTCGTGAATACCTTAAATAAATCTGATTCATAGTCAAAATTTGTAGAAAATATTATGTCACTTATAAAGAAATCAGAGGTGAAAAACAAAAAAGTCCTTATAATAATTAATATACACTATCTCTTGAAATAAGAAAGATGAAACTAAAACATTTCAATAAAAATTCATAAAAATAGCAGAAAACAAATTTGTAATAAAAGTTTAATTTCATAAAATTACATTATTAAAAATATCACTGAAAATACTGTCTTAATGATGTTGCTCTTCTGGTTTCTGATTCCCCTTTGCTTATGAAAATATGTGTCGAACCTTTTTAAAAAGTTGAAAAGTTAATGCTCACGAATTACCAGAAAAATCATGTCAAAGTTCAAAGTCAAAATTTTCCCTTTTTCAAAAACATGTCACCGCTGGACCAATATAAAAAAAATTTCAAGATCATATTATTTTCATGGTCAAAGTCATTTAAAATTTTCTCAAGGTCAAAGGTCAAAGTTACTTAAAAATTCCCCAAGGTCATTCAAATTTTAGAGGTTAAAGGTCAAGTACATTTAAAAATTTCTTGAGGTCATTCAAATTTTAGAGGTTAAACGTCAAGGTCATTCAAATTAATGTTATTATTTTTTTCATCAATATTTTTATTAATATTATTATTATTATTATTATTGATATTATTATTATTATTATTATTATTATTATTATTATTATTATTATTATTATTATTATTATTATTATTATTATTATTATTATTATTATTATTATTATTATTATTATTATTATTATTATTATTATTATTATTATTATTATTATTATTATTATTATTATTATTGTTTCTATATAAAATAAAACAAATTATCACAAATCCATGGGATGCAAAGGTTATAAAATTATTTGAACATGGAGTTGAATGTATGTGTATATAGTTTATATAAAAATTTTTCGAGCATTTGAGATATCATATTTAAGGGTTTTCAATAGTGTTTTCGAAGGTTTAACAATATGATCTATGGTATGCAAGGGTGTTTGTGTGTGAAATGAACAAATTAAAAATTAAATGAGATATTTTTAAGAAAATATATTTAAATAAATATGAAATTCGTGTTTATGGCTCAAAAATATATATGTGTGTAACCAACGATATGGGGCAGTCTGTATATAAAAGATATAATGAAAATATGTGTTATTTATGATATACGTGGGTTATATGGTTGTAATATATGTGTTGTATAAAACTTAAGTAAAGATTTTTCGAGCCTGTGAGATATCATTTAAAGGGTTTCAATAGTATTTTCGAAGGTTCGCTATTGTGGTTCATGGGAGGCAAATGATAGAAAAAGTGCAAATATGTGTGTATAAAGTTTAGGAAAAAATCGATATTTTTAAGAAAATATGTCTAAATAAATATCCAAAATATTTATGGCTCAAAATTTGTGTTTGTGTTAAATCATCGATATATAACAGTATTTATGTAAAGTTTGAGACTGTTAAGAAAATACATGTAATTTATGATACACATGTGTTTTTGATTGAAATATCTGTGTTTGGTTTACTGATAAACGAAAATCTATAGACAATTTTTAACAAAATACATATAGTAAGTGATCTAATTTTAAGATATTTATATTTAATACCTATTTTCGTAAAAAGTCCAATTTATATTTGATAATAAGGGACTAAATAATTTATAATCAAATATTTAAAAACCTAGGGCTAATTTAAGAGTCATAATAATAAAAACTTAAACTAATATAGTTAAAAATACAATAAAAATTAAAGACAAGAGAAGACAAGATGAAATGTATGCTTTATTATTGCCAGACTAAGTGGAGTAAAAAACAGTACCTGGGCCTCATAGCACAAATTAAGCATAGCTTATCTGGGTAGTTACACATTACACAACTTTCAGGCGTAAACACGACAAAGCGTATAAACACTAAATTTATTAATGTTTATTACTAACAAAATAAATATTTGTAAAGTGCTCCAACTAGCTAGATTACAGCCGCCAACTACCAGCTTGAAAATAAAATTTAATAAAGGGTACCACCTAAACCCATTATATTTAAAATACAAACAAATAATTCATATATTTAAAGTTCAACTCATCGGGATCGTATGATGGTAGCCTAAATAATATTATTATTAAGTCAAAACTTGAGATATATTATGCGCACGGGTATACTTTTATTCTGCATTATTTGTAAAGTATTTTTTGATAATTATATTTCTAAAATCAATTAATAAAACCATAGTTTTTAATATATTCATTATTCAAGTCTTTGTTAAACATGCAATTGTATTGCATCTACATTATGAATCATGAACTAACATAATCCATGTATGCTGGAAATTTGCTATATTCATAAATACGTTAAAATTAATGTGAAAAAGATGATAAGAAAATATAATTGGTCTAAGTAATTTTGTGTTTTTCAAATATAATAACTTTTAAGTGGTATTTTACTTTTTGTTTTATCGCGCTATAGAGCGGGGATTTAAGATTTTCAAAAATCTATTTTGGCAAAAATAAAGAGAATGACGTTGTCTATATAATTGCTGACCACATTCTTTCATATCTTTTCTAAATTTATTTAATGAAAAATTTAAAATTGTTGGTCTATCACTGAATTTTGTTTGAATGGATTGAAAATAGCACGCAAACACAAGATGCAGATTTAAAAATTAGACTCATACACATCAAATAACCACCGTAAAATGCGAGAAAAAGACAAAATTAAAAATATAAAATCGAAAAAACATAAAAGTAAATTAAAATAATAACAAGTGCATCAAGACCCGCACGAAATAACACAAAACTAACATAGTAACATAAAATTTGACCGAAAATTGACAATTTACGTAAAAACATAAAATCAACGAAAAAGTCGAAGAAAATAAAATAATTTTGATCAGAAATGAGTTAAATAAAAATCTAAAAAATAAATTGGCAAATAAAATCGAGTAAATAATAAAAATTAGAATTAGATTAGACAAATAATATCAAGGTCAAATTTTGTTTTATCGCATCAAATTTAACACGCAAGATTAGGGTCGCAGAATAGGTATAAATACCAATCCGCTTTCACATAAATTAATGATCAGTTTTAGCTCAAAAAGTAGAAGCATCAGTATAATCATCAGTTTTCGTTGAACTAATTAGGTTTGAAGAATCTCTTGAAATTAATATTATTGTAAACCGAAACTCTAGGACGATTATTAAAAGTGAGCCTACATATGCCGTATGAAAGATAAATGTGAACTATTACTATTATGAACAAATATATGTATAATAGTATGAATTCAATTATGTCGAAATTTATCCGGCCCACAGCCACACACCATCAAGATATTAAACTTATACATAATTACCGAGCAGTGTAAGTGCGGTGTAAGTCCGCCAATAGCTCGTGCCCATGAGAGATCTCGCCGTGGGTAACGACGGACTCGAACGTCAAATCATTTGCACTTATAGGGGCAGTGGGGAGATTGGGAATCAATTTTTTGGTTGATCCTCTTTCCACCTACTCCCGAAAAATCGACCTAAATTATCGATACTTATCGGCAAAAATTATAACACAAAGTAGTCCAGTGGACACTCTTAAAATCTAATATGAACATACAAATCTCTTAGGAACAATTTGAGGTTAAAGGGAAGGGGGCTTGCGGAAATCGATGTAACGGACATGTCAAATTAAAATCAATTAACTATTTTATTAAAGCAAATAAGAGTTAAACGCTAATTCAATAAATAATAGAAGGTTTCAATAGAAATATTTAAAATGACTAAAGAACAATACTGTCCATAAGAGGTAAAAACTAGTCCGGTAAATAAATAAAGGTTAACGTAAACTTATTAATTACAACCCCAGCGATAACTAATTAATAAGGAAGTAAATTGGAAACTATTGAATAAAATAAGTAGTATCATATTATAGATAAAACGCAAAGAGGGATTTCCATAAATATTGTCAATAACTAAGCATTAGAACCCTACTATCCCCATATTTTAGGCAAGTCGAATATGTGATCAAAAATCCAAATGATACTGTCGCACTAAATAATAGTAAAGGTAAATCACCGGACCTACCAACCATAGATAATATCCCCTAAAACCAACTTAAACCGCAATAATCATCCTCATCTATTCTACAACTACTGAGAGTAGGTAGGTACAACAAGCGTCGACATAAAGTATTAACTCCTCATCATCTCAATCGAAACCAAAAATAATTTATTTATTAGTAAAAATCATCCTCGATACCCACCACAACACCCCATCCATCATGAGTTGGCAACCATTGACAATCACTAACATTGAAGCTGCAAATTTATAACCCAGGTAAGGGACAACCGAACTAAAATAACGGAAATTGAAATGCCACCTCACTGATATCAACGATAACCAAACGAGGGGGATCTACTAGATAAGTGCATTATGAGTTGCTTGTAGTAGGCAAAGCAAATGGTAAATTAAGTAAAGTTTAATCATTTCCATAGCCATATTAGTTAAATAAAATCTCACCAAATAAAATTCCAAGAATTATGGTCGCAAAAAAATATAAAAATCAATTCGGAAGAAATTCCTTTTAACTCAAGAAAATACTGGACATGCCACAAACTAACACACATAATCAAGTAGAAGAAAATATGGAATATCGACTCATCAAGACCATATTTACTGCAAGAAAATTCCGCCCACAACAAACGATAGAAGGAAATTCTAACAGTGACCAATCAACGGACGCCAACGCCAATTGAAGTTCTTACTCGTCCGCGTGGAAGAAAAATCAACAGCTCATATAAATAGAGGCCCAGGTTACAACGAACGTCATCACTATCTCACTATTTCAACGGAAAACTCATGCTCAAATTGACTGCAATGAATCTAAACAAATGCGATGTGGAAATGTTGGAGGTCAGAACCTCCACTAAGAAGAATAAGATAAAGCGGGGACAAGCACAAACTCGCTGGGATGAATTCGATGTCACCCAGATGCGTTCCCACGAGGGAGTCCATGCAGAAGATCACCCTGCAGGTAAGGATGATCTTACTATAATGTCTTTCCCAAGTTTTGTTTATTTAATATATTTTTCCAATTAATTATAGTTATTTAGTTTAAAAGTTCTTTATTAAGGTTACAATTTTGTCTCTGATACATTTTTACGTAATTACATTTTTCCACGTAATAACAATTATTTAATATTAGAGTTAATTAGTAAGGTTATAATTTTGTCTTTGATACCTTTTGAGTTAGAGATAGCTACATTTTCTACGTAACGATAGTTACTTAATATTAGCATTTTTCATTAATATTGAACTTTTATCTCTATTACATTTTGAGTCAGCAATAGCAAGTCGTCCACATAGTTACTTAACCACCGTATATTGAGTATTTCAATAAATTCCAATCTAGAAAATGATCTTAATACGCATCCACAATAGATTTATGGATTTAATATAGTGTCACAATAAGAGCTGATCTTATAATTTAGCTTAGTATATTTTGGTAGTAGAATAGCTTTCGAACCGGAAGCCGTTAACTGATCTTGTAAGTATTTATTAGTGTTATGGTTTTATTCTCACTATGTTCCTGAGTTAGAAGTGGTTAGTTGACCGTATGATCTTTTATCGGTATTAATATATGTAGTAATCGAGTTAAAACGGGTTATTTTTTATCTTGAGGTCTTTTCCCACATGATAATTTTGTATTTCCTTCCTTTAACAAATGAGAATCCTCCCAAAACGTGAGAGCAAGGAGTATGGTGACGAGATTTTCTTTACAATTAACCCACGTCATCTGAAATACACTGTCCCGAGTAGAACAAATTCGTGCTGCATATTTTGAGTGAAGACAACTTGACAGGACCGAAAGTGCTGGAAAACCCTTTCTTATTCGCTCAGTAATAAATATGTAAAAAAGGGGAGTAGCAAACCACGACCATTAATAAGTAATGATATGTTAACTAAATTAATTTGCTATTACTGCTAACAGGTGGATCAAGTAGTCAATGAAGTGATGTCGATCGCACAACACTGACGATCCCAAACCGATTTGTAGGGATGTATCGCCAGGCTCTATGGGATCGGGGGTATTACATATCGACCTATGATACTCCAGAATGACCAAACCGGAATTCAGATGGTCGGGATGCAGATATGGAGTTGCCGAGTATTCTGATCAAGAGGGAACCAGGGAGGAATCCTGCTAGAGAAATCCGTCAAGCGGCAGAAGGAGCGCTCCGTCGATTCGACCAGCTAGAACGGCAATATAGGTATCTGGCTAACCAGCAAAGAGAACGCCTGACATGGATCAACAGGGATATCGCCAGCGGGCGCATCCCGAGTTTTGATGGCCACCTGCCAGGTTACGGGGTAGCCTATAATCTAGAAGATCCGACTCTATTGAAGCTCGATGCGCCCGTGCATCTAGTCGTCCCAAAGAGCTTGCTACAACCAAATATCCGGGACATATTAGAAGATAGAGGTACGGAAGAACACGCCTACTCTTAAAGGCGGTTGACATGTAAAAATTTGCGTAGAGATTAATTTTGGTGCTAAATGAAATAAATGTGTTTCTCACTGATTGATTTGATTTCTTGGTATAGTATTTTTCCGCCTAAAAGGGGAAGTTTTTTCATAAGATTCATCCACGAAATGGTAACAAGCTGTAAGGTTTAGATGAAATATCGCGTGTAATACTCATTCATTTAAGGATTATTTAAATGTTTAAAATTGTGATTGACAGTGCGCTAAATATAACTAATAAAATTCAGTGATGGAATTCATTCAAGGAATTGGAGTGGAGTTGAAGAAGCCGGGAAAACGACAGCCTACAATAACAATGCCTTCAACTCAGCCGCGATCTCCAGCGGATCAAGGCTACATGGTCCGAACCGTTCAGAGTAAAACGACTATACCAAAAAATTGATGCCGCTCAGAAGGGCTGGCAAGACAAGAGAATACTAAACCAGGCTCAAAGAATCCAAATCCGTGGATTGGAAGTTGCCGTAACGGCAAACCAGGAGGGAATGGCAGTCACGTACCCTCTAATATTCGCCCTGGCACAAGTAGCCTACCAAAATCGTACGAGTCCAGCGGAACGACCAAGTCAATCGAAGCTCCGTACAAGGCCAGGAAGAGCAGAGCGAGCACGCCAAAAGCTGCGGAAGCAGAACAAAGAATAATTTACCGGTTATGTGAACGATATCACATAATGGAAAGTGTGTCATATTGAGAATAAAAGTTTTGCGTATTAATTTGGTTGATTTACAAGTCAAATTTTCTTTTTTTTTGGAAAAGAGTTTTATGTATAACGTGAAATATGAATTGAGTAAGAAGAACATGAGGAAAGTAAGGGACCCAAGTAAGCAAGACGAGCACACACCTTCCATCGGTATCTCGCTGAACCAGCTCCAGACCGGGTCTTAGCAGTTTTGGAAACAAAACTCACCTTTGACGGTCTCAGAACCATTGGTTACAGTACCAGCGTTGCTTAGCGACGGGTAACCAGTGGCAGGTATATAGGATTGTATGATTGAGGTCGAGGTCATAGTCACCACTAACCCCACAAAACTTTCAAAGAGAAAAACTTGTCTAGGAAAAGAATCGTTAACATTTTTGAAATTTTCTTTTTTTCAAAGTATCGAAAAATACAAGATCTAAAGTTTTACTGACCATGACATGTTTGAAATTTTATTGGATAATGGTTAAAAATACGAAAAATCAAGATTTTGTATATTAAGTGGCGTTAAACATCGGAACCTTGGAACGTAAAATTCTCTAAATAATTTTCTATAAAATGATAGTTTTGAGAGAAGTATGTTTTTTTTCGATTTTTAAGTGTAATTATTGATTTCAAGTGCAATTTCAAAAAATACTCGTAATTTTGAAACAACACATATTTTGTCTCGACATCCATCTTGAAAAATATATATTCTTTGACGACAATAAAGATTATATACAGAAGTCAAGGAAAAAATTTATTTTCGAAGTCATTTTCTTTTTTTGCTCGTCATCGTACACTGTAGAAACATGATCTCTGTGATTCTGTTATTCATTACTCCAGTATCGACTATTATTTCCATTTAATTGATTGGAATTTCTTTTATATTGATTGGAATTTCTTACAAATTTCCTTTCATAATAATTCTGCTTCTGAAAACATCTAAAACTTAAATTACCTTGATTACCACTGTACGAACATCGAATATTTGGTCATTCACGGCGCATGTGACCAATTTCATGACATACATATCGTTGAATATTTAAACATGGTTCTGAACTTCTAATTTTGAAAAGTGGTTCGAATTGGTTGTCTGCCGTTTAAATCTTGACTAAAATTTCTTCGTTGAAATTGATTTCGTGGTTTTTAAAATTCGTTTTTCCTATCAATCTGATTTTTTTTCTTAAATTATCGCTGTTACCATAAATTTTTGTTCAGGCAATTTTTTAAAACTGAAGCATAAGAGTTATTTGAAACCTCTGCCATTTGTGTCTTCAATTTATCTTTATCCATTTTCTGCAATATTCTTTTGACATATTTATTTGGTGTTGGATCTTTCTGTTCTGATTGTCCATCATGTTTCGATTCTTCTTTCGTTAGCTTTCCTTTTAATAAATCTTCAGTGATTTTGTAAAGTTTTATTTCACGTTTTTCTTCTTCATTGTCAATGCAATGCTTTAAAAAGAAAGATATCAACTTTGAAATTGTTAATTTGTGTTTCAAGATCTTCTGACATCTTTTTCGATCTTGTTGATGTAGATTTCTGCATCATCATCTATCATTCTATAGTTCAGTAAATATTCAAGATCTTTAGATAAATCTTGATTTTCTTCAAAAGCTAATTTAATCCTTTTCAAATAATCTTCTTCATCGGGAAATTTGTCATATTTGTTGCGACAATTTCCATCTAAATATGCTCGAACAAGCATTTTTCTTTGGCTGTTGTCCAATTGAATTATTGAAAAGTAGGATTCAATTTTCTCGATAAATTCATCCAAATCATCTCCAATTAAACATCTCCTCGGCTGATTAGGGATTAGCAGTAATTCTTGATTTGAAAGCGTGGTCGCCATGTTAAAAGATTAAAATAACAATATATCTGAAGAATTTATTAACTAAAGGCAGGCAAAATATATATACTACATATGTGTCTACAGCACCAGTATCATTGGGATAAATAATAAACAATGACCTAATCCAAGGATCCAGACAATCAAAATAATCAATCAAACTTGTAGGCAATCATTAGCATTAAATATAAGAGTTTACATATAGGGAACAAGGAAATCCATTATCCGAATACAATTATATCACAACAATTGAAAATACTGATTTATTATTTATAATCTATATGGTAGGTCTTTAACAATCTAAACATGCTTGGTTCCAACTGTCTAAATAATTTCAGAATACTCGAGACATAGTTGTTACACCAAAGCCTCTGTCAAAATATCAGTTGTAGCACACTATGTATGTACTTCAAAAACTGGTCCAAACTGATAGCAACACCATTTGTTATTTATGTGGACTTTGAGTCGTTATTACCATAAGATGCAATTTATCACCAGAAGCATTTAGTTATAGCAGCTTAGTTACTGTTATTAAAAAATGTCATTGGCGAAAATGATAATAATCCATTTATAAGATCAAATTGCATCCCCTGTTTTCTTCATGTTGTTAAACTAATTGGGTTATTTAAAATGATGCTATCTTATATGAAATATTGCCAAACACCCATGAAAGGGCTAACTGTGGACCAGTAACGATGCATCCATTTACACTCAGTTTGCTACCTTTGCAGAAATTGGTAGAAAGTCTTGTTCAGGACCACGATCATTAGACATACAAGCTTCTGGGTTCTACTAGCAAAAATGCAATGTAACTTGTGTATTAAGGTATTGTCTGTCCATTGTTTTTCAAAAGTTTAAAAGATTTGATTTGCATCATGTTCAAGAACACAGGATAAACCAATTTGGTAAATTGAATTAAATTTCATTCCAACTACCATAGAGAAAATTTTATCGTCTACAGCAAGGACCGACAATTTGACTATACGACAAAAAAACTTTCCCCAGTTTGTCACTGAATTATTATCATCTGCTGCGGTGGGCTGTTCATAAATCACGTCATGCGATTTTAACCGACTTTTATCGCATCCCTACCCCTGTCACACGTCGTTACAAAACGTTAGACCCCTCAAATATGACGTTACAAATTTTTGCCCCCCTGAAAAGCCTTATTTCATATTTGAAAATGAACATGTTTCAAATCGTTATTGACATTTTAGTATGTATTTAGTCTAATTCTGCACTCTAATATCGTATGAGAAAACATGTATTAAAAAGGAAGCTCTGGAAAGCTGAAATTAGTATAAATGATACATAGAAGTCTCGGTCAAAGTAGAGGATTTTAATTTTCGTTTAGGTTCTTTGTTAAATAGAGAGTTATGGCGATAACTCGAGTTTCTTTGGTAAATTAGGGCGTGATTTTAGATAACTGAAATTAAATAAAATATTGAAGTCTTTCAAGGACCATATTTTTTTCATAAATATAATAATTACTTTGCAGCAAGGGCTTTTTTTATTATTTACTTGTCTGATATTTTAATTTAACTTCCACCAAGGAAACACCGTTTTACAATAATAATATATATAAAAATAATAATAATAATAATAATAATAATAATAATAATAATAATAATAATAATAATAATAACAATAATAATAATAATAATAATAATAATAATAATAATAATAATAATAATAATGAATAAATAATAATAAGTTAATTAATTATTATTAATAATAATAATAATAAGTAATAATAATAATGTTCGGTCGCAGTGGCTTTAAAATTTTGTTTGTCGCGTCTGTGTGCGCGATTGTAATGTTTTTGGGTTTATGAATGGTGTGCACACACAGATGCGAGTTTTGTAGATATTTTTTATGGAATAACTCAAAGAATGGATGCGGATTTATTAGTGTTTACAAAGAGCGAAAGGATAAAGATGTCTTTGGTCAATTTAAATCTATGCAACTTCGTTAGGTGATGGTGAAGAGATGCTCTTCGATACAGTCAGAATGAATCTTTATAGCAGAAATAAAATTCAACAATTATTATTATTATTATTATTATTTTAACTCACTCGAAATCAAAAAATATCTGAAATAATCAAAGCTCATATTTTTTATTTTACAAATAATTTTTTACCAGTGTTTCTATTTCTGGAAGGACCACGATATAATCTCCAATTATTTCCAACTGAATGTTTAGTTCATTTTAAAGGTAAAAGTAGATGATGGGTGCTTATTTTTCCAGAAAAATGACATGGAGATATGGAAAAGGAAATATATGTTAAAATCCTCTAAGTCAGCTTTCATAAATACATTGGTGGCATTTAATGCTTTTTTAAAAAATTTTAAAAAAGTTTAAAATTATAATTATTTTTTGGGGAGTAAGGTTTCAGTATTAGAAATTAAATTTTCAAATTGCAATATTTTGTTTGAATGCATTTTTAAAAAAGTGTAAAATTTATTTTTCTGTTAAATTGAGGTTTGTTTGAAATTTTACCAATATCTTTCTCCAAATCACTCAAATCCTTTATTCTTTTTCCTTTCCTTTATTTCAGTAAAAGAAAATCTTCTTTTTGAAATGAATTTCAAATTTTAGTCACAATTTCTAAGTTCCGGTCAACGGTAATTGCTACTCATTTCATCTACCAATCAAATTAGAAAATTAAAAAAACACGAAAATAATTCGTTTAAATTTTGTATAAAATATTTATTTTAATGTCCAATTTCATAGAAAATGTTCAGTCAAATTTCTGGAACAATCAACAAGTTTATCTTGCCAATAATTCTAGCCGTCGGATTAGTGGGAAACATTCTCTCTTTTATAGTTTTCTGTAGGAATTCCATTTCGAAAAGTAGTTTATCTATCTATTTTCGAGTGTTGGCTACCTTTGACAGTTTGACTTTAATTACCGGTCTTGTTCCAGGATTTCTTTATCAAATCTGCTCTTTCAAAATCACAACAATTAGCGATTGGAGTTGTCGGATTCAGAGATATCTTGTTTTTTCAAGCGGAGATGTGGCTTGTTGGACTCTGATTCTTGTGTCATTGGAACGAATGATTGCGGTTGTGTTTCCATTGAAAGCGAGAGAATGGTGCACGAAATCGAGAGCTTTGACATTATCGCTATTTCTTTTCATTCCTGCTAGCATCAAAAACTTCATGACCTTTCTTACGTTGGAGCTGAAAACCTTTTTTATTGTTGGCGCTGATAACAATACTCTAACCGAGATTAGACAATGTATTTCGAAGACAAAATACTTTTATTATGAAAACTTAGTGAGACCTTTTTTAAGCTTAACTTTGTATTATTTTGTCACAGCCGCTATTATTTTTATTACAAATGGAGTTATTTCACTTGCAATGAAATCAAGACTCAAGTCAATGAGGTATATCACTCAAGAAGCTGTCAAAGCTGATTCCGGGAAATCTCAAAAAACTCAGTCGAAAAGTTTACTAAAGATGTCTCTCTTCATTGGTATTTTGTATCTAGTATTTCTCACCCCCTCAATGACCATATGGACAACCATCAATATGTTCACTTACTATCAAGTAGAGATTAGTGGAGAAATGATTGACTTTCTATTTTCTGTAACAGACATTCTTGCATATTTGCAATATTCCACGAATTTCTTCGTCTATGTCATCAGTGGAAAAAGATTCCGATTGGAAATAAAAAATTTATTACGGATAAAATGAATATACATCTTGAAAACTGCAGAAATTTGCGCACGATTTTACTATATTTTTCTTCAATAAAATTTTTAATGTTTTTTTTTCAAAATTTTTAGAGGCCTTTTATTTATTTTGAATATACTGGAACCAAGAGACGTTAGTCCTTACATGGAGCATGAAATGTGGGATATTTTGACAAAGAATTTCAGCTTTACTTTAAATAAAAAAAACGTTTAATGAAAACAAAAGCCGAAAATTTGAATTTTTAAAAAATTAATTTTTGATATTTTATCAAAATAAAAATAAATAAAAACAAAGGGAAATTTACCGAAAAAAACAAAAATAAAACTTTTAATTTTTTTTAAATTTTCAGAAGTATTTTATTTATATTGGAACTAAAAGAATAAAATTTCATAAACCGGCTTTGACATTTGACGTTAGTCCTTACATGGAATATGAAAGGTGCAATATTTTGACAAAGGATTTTGGCTTTGCTTTTAATCAAAAAAAATGCTTGGAGAAAACGAAAGTCAAAAATTTGAATTTCAAAAAATTTATTTTTTATTTTTATCAAAATGAAAATAAATAAAACAAAGGTAAATGAGAACAAAAAGACAAAAAATAAAACTTTTAATATGTAAAACAAATTCATTTTAATTTTCAACAAGTGTATTTTTTAACTAGACCTTATTCTGTTAAATATACCTAGCAAAAAATTAATTACAAAATTTCATATCTGAAGTTTGCTAATTTAATTAAAACAAAAATATGATAATGACAAATATGGCGGAATTTATGAATTTGTATTTGCGCTTCATGTGACATATTTATCAATGTGACAAATGAATAATAAAGATTGAAATAAAATCGAAACTTAAATAAAAATAAAATTTAAATATTACAATTAAATGAAAGTGAAATGAAACCTATTGGATAAAATTCCCGGAAAATCAATAAATGAAAATTTAAAAATAATAATTTTAAAAACAATTAATAACATATTTTTTTGTTTTAATGTAAGTTAAAAAAAAATTTTTTATTTTATAAATATATATATAATATATATAACTATATATGATCGATGCTAATGGTGGTTATTTTGAGTGAAACTTGTTGATAGTATTGTAATTTCTGTGCCTGTTATTTTTTTTTCAATTCATTAAATGTAGTAGTTACTAAGAAAATTTCCTTTTTACTTACGAAATTGTCAAATTAATCCCAAACACCCTGTATATAAATTAGTAGCTTAAAACAAAACATAAATTACAGAATTAAATTTACAACTTATTTTCTAGACAATGCAAATTTTGCATTGAATTTTTATGGCGGAGATTGTGAAATGAGGAATAAATATGAGATCTCTCAAGAAATACTGGGCAAGGGACCTCATATGAACCCAAGATTCAACGGTTTAAAATTTTGCTTTATTAAGGAAAAATAAAAGTGAAAAGTACTTTTAAGAAAGAACTTAAAACAAATAATATCGGACAAGAAACTGTTTTTAATTTTTATTTGTCTCTATGGGGGATATTTTGGAGAATACAAAATCATCTCAAAGATGAAAGTTCAGATATGATTCCAGAATGTAACAAGACCCTAAAGTTTGATGGGAAAATAATAAATTTCTCAATTTCTCAATTTCAAATAAAATGGCGCTCAAATATTCCAGGTTCAAGTGCTTCTCCTGCGGGGCATTTTCATCTTTTGGATTTATTGTAAGTATATCGAGAAAGAGCTTACCTCCCAAAAATTTGGAATATAAGACATAATTACGCAAGTCTAAAATACTAATAAATACGTTGGAAATTTAAGTATTTTTAAATTACCTTTTGTTAAAAGAAACCGATATTATTCGCCTTATTTCCCAGTTTAGTTAATAATAATTAATAATAAATTAGTTATTAATCCCATCCTATTATATTCATTCATTCCTCACCATTCTCAACATTAATTAAAAATGAATTAGTTTATTATTCATGTACTGAATTAAAACAAAATTTGATTAAAATAAAAAAAACAAAATGAAGTGCGAAAATATGTTTTCTTACTATTATCTGCAATGAATCAAGTTTATCAGTTCTTTTCTGAATCTTCTTCCACTGATGACATAAATGAAAAAGTTTGTAGAATATTGCAAATAAGACAAGATGTCCGTCAACGCATAGAGAAACCCCATTAAGTTAGGATTAATATCAACATTGTAAAACGTAAACAAACTCATTGTTGTCCATATTGATATCGATGGAGTGAAGAACACCAAAAAAAGTATTCCGACAAAAAGCGACATTTTCAATAAACTTTTCGACTGTTTTACTTGAGAATTACTCGAACTTATTCCAATCGTGTCTTCTCGCATCGTTTTCAACCGTTCTCTCATTCGGCAACTAATAATTGCGTTTGTCACAAAAATTGCTAGAGCCGTTAGAAAATAAAACCCTATCAAACTAATCATCGGTCGAACAACATTTTCATAAAGAAAATATTCTTTTTTCCCTCTGCAAAACTTTATTTCACTACTCGATTGATTTCCAACCTCATCTTTGCTTGTTATCACTTTCAACTCCAAAGAAACAAACGCCATGAAGTTTTTCAAACAAGACGGAATGAATAGAAGAAAAGTAAACAAAATCGCTTTGGATTTTGTGCTCCATGATTTGAGTTTCAGAGGATATACGACGGCGATAAATCTTTCAAATGACACCAAAATCAAAATCCAACAAGCTACATCGCCGAAAAAAAAGTTCACAAACCTCTGGATCCGACAACTCCAATCGTTGATTGTTGTCATGTTGAAATCAGAGATTTGATAAATAAAAACCGGAATCAAGCCGGTTATTAGCGCAAGACTGTCGCATATGGCCAATACCCGAAAGTAAACCGCCAAGCTTCCACTGGAGATGCTTTTTCTCGAGAGGATAATGAAGGACAGCCCATTACCGAGGCATCCTATAATGAGCAGCAGTGATAAACAATATTTGTTTATAAAATTGCTAATGTCATTTAGCATTTTTAATTAGAGAGTAAAAAAATAAAATTGCCCGTCTAATTAAAAGCTGAAATTTCGTGCATTTTATCTTCCAATAGCATTGCGATTGGTAAATGCAGTTTCTCCTCTTTTCTTTTGTGGGAATTTTATCATATTTCTTTTATCTCCGTTAAACGACTGAGATTTGATTAAAAATGTTTATTACTGACTCCGTCAGACGAATTATTTCCAGATGCACTTTAAAAATCAATAAAATTCCTAGAAAATAATCGTTAAATTTATTAATAATCAATTGGGGTAATTCACCGTTATTGATAATTAGCCTCATTCTTTACCCACCTTTTAGTTACCATTTAAAATACAGAGAACCCTCATGGTAGCAATCTATTATAATAATTATATTATTATTTATTAAAATAATTATATTATATATATTTTAATAATAATTATATAATTAAAATAATAATTATTTATATATATATATATATATATATATATATATATATATATATATATATTTATATTTATAAAAAAATAATAATTATTATTAAAATATATATAATATTTTTGAAAAATTATATAAACAAATTGAGTTGCATGCAAATTACTTAGCTTAATAAGTAGCTAATCCTTGTTTTTTCAAAATGTTTTCCAAATCAGACAGTGCTGAATTGGAGGAATAATAAGGTATTTGGCCTCTGGCAACAGTATGCAGCTTCAAGGGGCTAATTAGCCGGGTATATAAGGGCTCTAAAGAAAATTAATATCTTAATAAATTGTTATTATTTGTTGTCTTATTGGTTCTTAAATTAAAATGTACTTATCGGAGAGTATACGGTCTTTGGATATGAATCATAATTTTTAGTTTTTTTTATTTAATATTTTTGTATTTTCTCCGTTTCTGTGAATCTTTTAAAGTTTTCTGTATCGATAAACAGGTTTGTTTTAAATTGGATAACTGTTAGTAAACTCGGAATTATCCTTATATTTATATCCCATTTATTTTTGTAAATTTGCTTCATCCAAGTCGTGACAGGGTTATTGGATCTCATGACGGCTGTCACAACTCAGAGAATTAATAAATTAATCAAAAAGTACTAAATTTTATTTTTACGAATTTTTTTATCAGTAAATTATTTATATATTATTTATTTATATATTTTAATTTTACTATGTTAATTTTATAAGTTAATTATAAAATATTTAATATATATATATATATTATTTAATTATTTATTAATTTAATTTTGGTGTGTATTGGCTAGTAATACTTCATTGAAAAAATTATAATGCTACTGTGGTTAATTGCGTCATACATTATTTGTTTATATATATATGCTCCTGTTGAACTGTATTACATATAGAATTATGAGACCCAATTAGCCATTATTATATAGAAACTAAAATACTTTATCTGTTGAACTAATGGAAGAAGCTTTCCTAATAGCCACTCATTGCTACTAATAAGATTCGACATAATTAATTCATTTAAAGAGTTTAAAGAATCACAAAACTTTGGTTGAATACACTGAAATCCATTAAAAGTTATTAAAGAAGGTTGAAAATAAAATTCTTTTAATTAATCATTAATTAAATTACTTTTAATGAAAATCTATTTAAATTTACAATTCATAATTAGATGATTTTGTTTTAATGTTATATGTTATATATTATATAATTTTTGTAAGATATAAAATATTTGTATTATACTTTATTTATAGCTTAATAGTTAATTATTAAGACAACCATTATTTAATTTATTATTTAAAATTCAATTAATTAAAAATGAAATACAAAAAATAAACAGTATTAGAATACGGAAAGTTCACGAGAAAAGAAATCGACATTGAATAATAACAGAATGCAAACGCAAAACTGAAAAGAGATAAAAGGTTATGGATAAAAGAAAAATGAAAAGCTCAACGAGACAAAGGTTATGGATAAAGTCATTCATTACGGGCATTTTAGATTCAATTTCAAATTATTTTTCAAAATTCTCCTCTTAATGAACTTAAACGCAAGTTAAAAGTGAAGGAAGGGAAAATTGAAATTTTAACACATTGATTGCCAACTACGAGATTACTCGTAGTTAATACATCAGAATTTGTCAAGACGTGTTAAATTTGTTTTTAGGAATTCAGGAAATGTAATTATGCTTTAATCCCTTGAAAACGTTGAAGAAAAACACCGAAAAACGTAATATATAATTGAAAACTATTGGTAACCATATCAAAAGGTTTTTCCCGAAGTCTCTATGGAAAGAAGAGATTTTTTGAAACATGCTATAAGGATGTTAAAAATTAAAATTTCTTATCTTTTTTACAAATAAATTATTGTAAACATAAACAAACACAAAACTAAATATATATAATTTTTAAAAAAATAAAAATTTTTGTTTTTCACCTCTGATTTCTTTATAAGTGACATAATATTTTCTACAAAATTTGACTATGAATCAGATTTATTAAAAGTATTCATGAATTTTCGGCACAGCCTTTTTCAAATGATTTCGATCATTACTTATTTATTTAAAAAAAATTAAGAGAAAAATTTATATATTTTGTATTTTATATTGATTTTATTGGTTAAATATTCAAATTTTGTAGAAATCAGTAGTTATTACTCACCAACTGTCCATAGTACTTGTCATTTCTAAAGATAATTTATGTTTACTTAAGTTTACTCGGTTGTGTTGAATATGAATGTGAAATATCAAACTGCAACTGATGCATATGAACAACAATGGCTCTTAATTACTTAGAAAAACAAAATTCCACTGAAAATATTATTAATTTCTGTTTTAATAAATGTTTAAAAATTGTGCCAGGTATGTGCAACAGAGGGCTATACAGGATTAATCAATCAGAACGCTGACACTTTATAAACAGCCACAAACTACAAAATGTTCATTAGGTTAGGTTGGTATTCGGGAGAAAACGAAAGTAGGTTCTTCGAGGAAATTTAATTAAAGTTCAGAAAGGTAAACAAGGAATCGAATAGCGAGATAGTAAATAGAGGTTTCGAATTATTTATAAACCCAGAAATGTTATTGGTTCGGATTTAATGCGAAATTCTGAATATGGAATTGGTATTGAAAGTTGGAATCTGTGGTGGAATACATCATTTGTCTAGGTTCCCTAAATTTAATAAATTAAATGTGACATAACGCTTAAAACGTATTATGCACATGAAAAATATTATAAATGAAAATATTAACTAATGTGTTAGGGTATTAATATTCAAGTCGATACTGATTCTGACTCCTCGTGCTCCTTTTTTATATTAACGAAATAAGACCAAACACAAAAGGTTTTATTAAAATTCAATCGAAGGTTTATCATACGTTATCAACATTTTTTATCTACATCGTTTGAAAATATTTTGTATCTATATATGCTTTGGTGCCTCTATGCAAACCTAAAATATGCACCCCTTCAAAATAAGGAGCCTTTCGTAACAACTAGCAATACATGTATTATATAATTTTAAATCAAGTAATTATTAATAACAATTATATTTATAACATTAATCGTAATATAATTTCACCCTAAGTTAGAATAAAGGTAATAAAAACTTAGTATATGTAAAGTTAAACAAAAAATCAAGCAAATGTAAAATTTTATTTCTATTTGTTCTATACATTAATCTTATACATAGGCAATATTCCTTAAAGTTTCACTCTACGTGCTTTTGCTGCCGCAAAATCGTTAATTATTTTGTTGTTATTAATTAAGGCAAATCTGACTAATAATTTTTAAAATTCTTCTCAACGTTGGCGCCTCATCCTAGAATGTGCCCCCATGCGAGGATAAATATGCTTATCGCTTTGCGCCACCCCTGTATATATGATATTAGTCTCGATGGAAAACTCTCTAAATTCAATATGACAAATTCATTCTCTAGTGAACTATTCTTTTGATTGTGATTATTTCTTTTCCTTTTCTCTTGTTTTCAGTTTTTATCTATTATACTAAATCTCGGATATAATTATAATAACCAACAGTAACTGATTACATAAACTGTACACAGAATAATTAAACAGTTGACTTATCATCATTTTGAGTAAGATCCAATTCGGTTAATCTAATTTAGTGGAATAAAACTAATCTCGGTAATTATTTTGAGAAGATCTAATTTCATGGAATTTGCAATTATCGCTCGAATTTCCACATAGTTCGGGTTTTCTACATAAATTATTTATTTCTAATTAGCTTGAATTTCTTTTCCAATGACCTTCACTTGATTTGATTTTATTATATTCGAATTTTTCTCAACATTTGCTATCCGAACATACCCATTTTGCTCGCAATATGTCATTTTTAAAATTTTCAATGTTTTTAATTAATTTATTAATCCTGAATCGTTATAAATTTTCCCATTTATCAATTTGCACCTAATTTCCTGCACATTTGAATTTTCTTTGAACCCCTTTAGACGAACTTCAGCAAAAGCATTGAAGACAAAATTAAGGCATTTTAATCTAAATAAACTAAATAATTACAACTATTATTATTATTATTATTATTATTATTATTATTATTATTATTATTATTATTATTATTATTATTATTATTATTATTAATATTATTATTAATATTAATATTACAAATAATTAAATTTATCGTCATTAATGAAAGTTTTTAATGTAGTTTCGAAAAAAAATTGTATATTAAGTAGTTCCGCAATTTATGTATTTACTTTTGCCGTAAATCTTTTTGAAAGTAATTTTCAACCAAATTAGAAAATCTTTAATTAGGTAAGAAAGAATGAATCAAACTTTGTTAACAAATTTCATATTTTGTTTAAATGAAAATTAATGATTAATTTTACAATATTTTTGTTTAATTACTCAAATCGCAAAATGCATTCAGATTGACAAATCTAACTAAGGAAACGCATAATTTGTGATTATTTTCTAAATTAAAAAATTAGACAAATTTCAAATTTCAAACCGTAAAGCAACTCAATTGAAGTGGGCTTTGTAAAACAAAACAATTCCTAAAACTATGACATTTTTCGAGTAAATTTGGCTTAATTCCGAAGTAAAATTACAAAGTAAAGTCTCCAATTAAATAATAGAAAATCTCAAAAATAATTAACAAACGAAAAGATAAGCTTTTGCTATAAGTTTCAAGTTTATTAATTTCGAAAATGGAAAATTTTCGTATTGAATGAAAATAGTTTGAATGTGAATTTGAATATTTGATTATTTTTTATTTGATTGGATCTTGATTTAATTTTGAAATTAAAGTTTCTTTTGTTATTTTTTATTTTTGAAAAACTTAAATTGTTAAAAATAATTTTTATTATTTTTGACAAATTTACTTTAGTTTTCAGGATTTTTTTTGAAATTTCTCCAATCAAGCGTTTGTAATTTTTTATTTTAAAAAAAAAATTAGCGAAAGCGTGATTCAACGGTATTTCAGTCTTTGTTTTGGGTGAAAGGGTTAGAATTTCAATTTTCCGTCAACAATGTCGAATTTTGATCGTTGGTCAAATAATTTTGCATAAAATACATTCTGAAGTCTCATTTGCGTTTATACGGTTAACTTGGAGGCCAAAAGGATTTGAACATCATAATAATGACAATTAAACGTAGCCTGTAGGAGTAGTCAACTACCAGCACATTTACAGCATAATATTTCAGATGATTCATATATTGTGAATGTTTGGACAAATATTTTTAATTACAATTTATTTTGATATAAGCTGACAAAAATGTCATTTTCTCAATTCTAATAATAATGACAGTGATGTCCAATAATGAATATTAAAAACATTGTTTTAAAGATATGTTTTTGATTTTAATAAAATTTAGTAGAAATTATATAATGAATTTAGAAGAGATTGTTACTGGTGACCACGCCGAAAAAATCGAACCGATTCATGCAGTAACAAGAATTCAGCATCGGAAGCTGATTATGGAATCTTTGTCTAAACAAGCTAAAGAGATTTTAAATTTTAATGTCAGAAGATTCGTTAGCCGAAGCACGACAGAAGCAGAGCAATGGCTCAAGGACATTGAAGATTGTATGCTACTTAATGATTTGAATTTAGTAAGTATTTTTGACTTATTATTGTCTGAAGAGGCGTCTATCCTTTGGAAAGAATTTAAAGACATCTCCACGACCAGTGAAAATGCTAGTAAATGGTTTAAAGACACATTTACAAAAAAGAAGTCCATTATGGATAAAATTTGTGAATTATTATCTGTGAGACAAAATCACGATGAAAGATTCGCTACATTTGAAATTCGAGTAAAGAAACTCGTTGACGAAGTTTATGACTGTGGAATTTCAAAAGAAGGCCTATTATCAAGTAGATTTGAATGAAAATTCGCAAATCAAGACGGCATTTAGTACAAAAGAAGGACAGTTCTGTTTCAATAGGTCACCATTTGGTTTGTCAACAGCTCCTGTCACTTTTCAGAAACTGATGCATCAGATATTGGAAGGATTAGTTTTTAAAGGAGTGGTTGTGTACTTTGATGATATTTTAATATATGCTGAAAATCAGGAAACTCATGATAAACTCCTATTTGAAGTATTCAGACGCATTAGAAATTACGGGTTGAAAGTCAATCCAGAGAAATGTGATTTCAATCAAATTGTATTAAATTTTATTGGTCATACAGTAGTGGAAAGGGAATTCAAACAAAAAAAAGAAAAATTTCAGAAATTGAAAATGCAACTGACCCAAGGATTACTACTGAATTATTCAATGATAGCAGCACTTTGTAAGCCGCAACAACAGCTAATGACAAAATGATTGTTTGGACTGAAGAATGTAGGAAATGTTTTATCAATTTAAAGAAACTCTTATGTGAAGCACCAATATTTGAATGTCCAATGGCAGATCGACTATTTATCATTGAAACAGATACTAGTTTTGAAGCCATAGGTGCATTTTTATCTCAGATTAAGAAGGACCGCACCGAAGGTTCAAGACATTTTACAAAGCATGAAATTGGATATTGTGTGACTAGAAAAGAGTTATTGGTTCTTCACGAATTTATTGTACATTTTAGACAATATTTATATGGGAGAAGATTTGTAGCCAGAACGGATCACAAGGCATTGACATTTATGAATACAACAAAAAACAAATAAGCCCACAATTTCAGACATGGATGGGAAATTTATCAGAATACGATTTTGCGTTACAATATAAAAAGGGAGAATAATATGGAAATGGTGATGGTATGCCTCTGATGGTATTTTAAAGTTTAATTTCGGTTGATTAAAACAAAATTTTCAAGAAATAATAGATTTTTGTCTTTACTTCACATTGTTTGATTTTTATTAGATTAAATTACGAATTTAAATGAAATGAAGGTTTACACCTGACAAAAAAAAGTGAGATTTGAAATGTAAGCTTTTCGACAAAGGATATTTATTTTTAAAACATACTTAAAATGTCTACTAAGTAAAAAATAAATAAAACAATTAAACTTAAATATGTAATGATATTATTTCCCTAGCTTCGTCAAAAACATAACCTCAATAGTAAAATGTATAAAATTTAATCAATATCAACTAAAACTTTACAAAGACAAACAAATATATTTCAAAGTTTTTATTTATTACAAATTCAAATGATTCGGGCGATATTTTAACAATACCGGTTCTACTGTATTAACGAATGTCAAATACCATTGATAAGGTAAAGAATCATACCGGTGGTGAATTTCAAAGAGATCTTTATAATAAACATCAAAATTCTTAGAAAAAAATAGAATTCGGAAAATTTAAAAATGACCATGAGAGGTTTATATAAATTCCAACTGGGCAGCACTGTAAATGCAGCAATCATTATAAATAATCTCACAAGTAACACGAACATTAAGATAGATTTTGAAAATATACATTAAAATTATATAATATTTAAACAAACTTAATTTTCATTTAAAAATAAATTTTAATTAAATTTTTTTTTAAAAATATTTTATATTTTAAATTTGTAGTGAATAATATATAATAATTGACAAATTTAGTTTTTTATATAGCTCATAATTTAATTTAACTACACTTACAATATAATTTACATTGTCCTTAAAAACAAATATTATTTTATTTTCAATTAATTCCTGAAAATATATGCCTATATAAACACTGCAATAGTTAAATATTCAAATTGAATACATCTGAATATGAATACCAGAGTTAATAATTTAAATTAAAATGATAATTAACAGATAATATTTAATATTAATAAAAAAGAAAGTTAAAATAAATAATTAAAATTTATAAAAGACACTGTATTTTCTGCAAAATCTGACTTATAGTCAAATTTTGCAGAAAATAAAATGTCTTTTATAAATAAAAATAAATCAGAGGTGAAAAACAAAAAAGTCCTTAAAATAATTAAAAGTAATTAAAAAATAATTGATATAATTAATTAATACATAAAATAAATAATCAATAATTTATATAAATTAATTTAAAAAATTAAATAACTTACACTTAGCCTAATGAAGCTGCATATATTATGCATAGAAAATCTCTAGAGTTTAAAGGTTAATAATTAATTAAAATAAATAACTAATAACTAAATTAAGTAATTTAATAATAAAATAAAATTTAAATAATTAAAAATTAATAAAAATAAAATGTAGAGAAATAATTAAAAATAAATAATTTAAATTAAAATAAATTTATTAATAAAATAAAATGAATATATCCATTACAATACTTCAATTCCAGATTCCGTGATCCCTTTACTTGTATTACCATTAGTGCAGTCAGCTTTCTCAGTTATTCACAGTGTACACCACCCAAGTTCTTATTAAACATATTGAATCCTACGAACTAGCGTTATTTGCAACACACATACATGCATGTTACTTATTAAAATTTAAATTGAGTATTAAATTTTAAAATTATTTTATTATAATTGCTGATAATATGTGATTTATAATAGATTTATTAATCATTTTTTAATTAATTTTTAATATTAAAGCAACGGTGGACAAAGGCGGCTTTATGTTGAATGAAGTGCGACTCCAATAAAAATTTTAGTTTTATTTTTTTCTCCTGAACACTTTACGGTTTTTAAATAAATTTTAAAAATTGCTTGATATTGTAAATTTGTAGAGAAATATATATTTCAATTCAATTTTAAATATTTTTTATATTATTAAAAAAAGATACGAAAAAATTTAATTTATCAGTTGTTTAAAAAACAAATTTTAAAATGTCAGTAAAATTATTTATCCTTTTGATCATCTTTAATCTTCTTTTTTTCTTGAATTTGCAATATTTTTTTTCAAATTTCGATTATAAACTAATTATTTTTCATAATTTTTGGATTTTTTTTATTTTTATTAAGATAAAACCCGAACGATTAGTTGTGACCTGATCTAGTTGAGAGACTGATTTCTATTTTTTATTACCAATGAACCAATAAGAAAATTATTGGCCTATAGTTGAAATTTAACTGAAAATAAATAAAATTTAAAATTTAAAAATAAATGACTTTAGACTCAATAATTTGTTAGAACTTTAGACTTAAAATAATTCAAAACAGTGCTCAAATTCAAGTTTAATGTTAATAAATATAAATTTTAAATAATATTTTTAAATTTAAACTATAAATGTGCTTTTTCATTAGAACATTCTAAAATAAATTAATGTTTACTTTATAAAATTATTATACTCTGTTGGGCTCAGAGCCAAAATTAAAACAAAATTACAAAACCAATTTAAACAAAAAGGTGAAAATTGTATAAGTTAAAACAAAATAATTAATATCGTTTGAAAATTGTCAATATGGCTGCTGTAACATAAGCACGCACCGCAAGAAGAGACCAAAAATAAAATAAAACATATTAATTAAAACAAATTAAAAATATAACAAAATTTAAATAAAACAAATAATTAATTAAAATCCGGGAAAAAGCCTACAGCTGCAGACAGAAAGATACGAGAAAAGAAATAAACTGCCAAAACCTTGCAAAATAAGGTTTAGAAAAAACACAGGCAGAAGAGGCGACCAGAAAACAAAATATTGGGATTAAAAAATAATATTGTAAGAAAATAATAATAAAAATAAAATCCAACAATAAAATATTAATATATCAAAACATAAAGAAAAATATATAAAAAATTACAAAAATATTTCGAAATAAATAAAATAATTAAAAAACCCTAAAAATGCCGAAAAATCGCCCATTGGTCGCACACAGACACAAAAACACTATATATACGGCAGTCATTTTCATAAATTCTAACAGACTTTTAGACAGTCAGTCAGAAAAAATTTTTTGACAAAATTCTTAGAGACGATTGTGTAGAAAATTTTTATGCCAACTTATGCCAATTTTTCAAATCTGGTTGCATGACTGTGGATTGTAAGTACTGTTATTTTGTATAAATATATATTTCGGAGTTAAAGTTTTGATTTTATTCTGGATGGTCGTGGAATCTTTTGGTGCCACTGACAAGTCCCCCTAAAATCTTATCTATATATATGTATCGAAATAGCTCTCAATTAGGCAGATCCCGGCCCGGTTGGCCGATTAAGTTCCCTAGTTGTGATTGTGGGTCGCGCCTTTTCGAAATCTCGGTCTGTCCGCGACGGGGACTGGCAAAATGGCACAGGACCCTCCCCGCAGGGCATTGTTAAACGACTCACAACGGCTGATGGAAACGTCGGTCGAGATTAGCAGGAAAATTTAAACTCATGGGAAGTGCGACTTTAGTTAAGAGGGAATAAAGTTTTGTAGTGAAAATTTAAAACATTGTCGTAAAATTAATTAAAGATCAAGTAGGAAAGGATAAGATAATGTAGGAATGTAAATTTGAAAGTATTTTTTCCAAAAGTTGAATGATATATTCTGACAGAAGAGAGAAATGTTTATTGAAGTGACCGCAGAGGGTTGTAACTACCTAAAATCATGGGAACTGCTAATCAAATTTTTAATATAGGGAAAGATAAAGGTAAACTAGGATAAATGTAGTCGATACCGTGATTAAACAAATGAAATAGGAAATTTACCAAAAAATAAGGGAGGAACACTGCCCAAATTTTTAAAGGATACCTTTATAAATAACGGGTAAAGATGACAAATAAGTATGAGAATTGTAGGAATAGACGAGTAAGGACCAGGATATAGAGAGAGAAAGACGTAAGACCTTCCACCGGCAGTCCAGACCCCAAAAGTGAAAATATCAGAGGAGTAGTTCTAGAAATGGAGCTCACCTGCTCATGAATTTGCAACCTCTATGTACAGTACCAACATGGCAATCACCATGGGTACATAGGAGGGATAGAATAATAATCTTGATGGCGTTTAAGGGGTAGACACACAAAAACCCTAGAAAAAATAAATAAAAATTCACCCTATTCGCCAACAACTCTTTGTCATTTAAAAGTCATAAATTTAATAAAAATTATTGGAAAATAAATAGAAACGTTTTCAAAGTAAAATCAAATCAACGGTAATTTTAATAAAAAATTTATTGAAATTATAATAAACAAAACATAGTTCATTAAAAATATAAAAAAATTATAAAACAAGTAAAATAAATAAAAATAATTAAAAAAATCTTGAGTGGAAATTGAAGGCCTCTTAAAATTAAAATTGCCAAATATAATTATATTATTCTCTACAAATTTAAAATATAAAATATTTTTTAAAAAAAATTTATTTAAAATTTATTTTTAAATGAAAATTAAGTTTGTTTAAATATTATATAATTTTAATGTATATTTTCAAAATCTATCCTAATTTTCGTGTTACTTGTGAGATTATTTATAATGATTGCTGCATTTACAGTGCTGCCCAGTTGGAATTTATATAAACCTCTCATGGTCATTTTTAAATTTTCCGAATTCTATTTTTTTCTAAGAATTTTGATGTTTATTATGAAGATCTCTTTGAAATTCACAACCGGTATGATCCTTTACCTTATCAATGGTATCTGACATTCGTTAATACAAGAGAACTGATACTGTTAAAATATTGCCTGAATCATTCTTATTTGTAATAAAAGCTTTGAAATATATTTGTTTGTCTTTGTAAAGTTTTAGTTGAAATTGATTTAATCTTATACATTTTATCATTGTTGTTTTGTTTTGCTAAAGAAATAAATTCATTCCCCTGATTAGTGCATAACAACCAGTTACCCAAAATCGTTTTATTGTTTAAATGAAGTGAAACTTTTGTATTTAAGCTTTTTTATGTGTCTCTATATTATGTCAACCTGTGATTCATTTATGTGTATTTTATCATCTTGAGCAATCTGTAATTGATATTGGCAATTTATGATAACATTTAAAGCAAGCATGAGAATATTTATGTATTTATTTTTTATATTTTAAGTATGAGAAAGTGATAGTAAAGATAAATTGAAAACAATAGATAATTTTAATCCCCCAATTAAATACATATATAAAAAATATATTATTAGATTTTCGCCCTCTGGGGGCTAATTAATTAAAATTATTTTTTATTTTTGCTGACGAAAATCTCCAAGTTGTTATAATTGATTTCTTAGAATTGATTGACACTTGAATACCTAAAAAACAAAACCAATAGAGACAATAATAATAATAATTGACGCGATGCGTCATTAAGTGACTGAAAAATACACTTTAAGGGTCAACAATAACAAAATTTTTCAGTATATAAACTGAGAGATTTCTCAGTTAAATGACCCAAAATTGTAAACTCGGAAGAGTTGCAAATTCAGTAGTTAATATTGCAACATAATTTCGAGCATACAAAAATTACATAGCTGAGCTCAGGCAACTGCAAATAGAGTTAGCACAGGAAACACAATAAAAATATAAACAGAGTCATTATTAAAAGTTTGTTAAGGTAAACATTATTTTTGTTGTATAAGTGTTGTATTTAAATAAGATACCAAGTTTAGATTCTGGGAACCTCAACATATGTGTCTATATTGTATGTTTCTATGTTGTTGGACTATAAGCCACAATTTAAACAAAAATATTTAAAATTATGTACATTAAAACAAAATTATTAATGACATTTTAGAATTTTCAATATGGCTGTCACGATATACTGTTGGGTCAATTCTAAGTTTTGTTTAAATGAATCGGAAATAACATGCAAACACAGCAATGCAGATTTAAGATCAGACCTATCAACATCTATTAAGCACCCTAAAAAATCAGAGAAAATGTAATTAAACACAAAAGAAAAGAAAAATAAATAAAATAGATACAAAACGCAACAAGAACCGCACGAAATCTATATAAATATAACATTATAACATAAATTTGACTGACAATGGACAACTTATAAAAAATAAGGAATTATCGAATAAAATAGGGAAAAATTAAATATTTTTAGTAAAAGAATATTCAATTAAGAAATTATAAAAATATGTTGTCCATATAATGTGAGAAAAGGATAAAAATTAATATTAGATATTACAAATAAAGTCAAGGTCAAATTTTGTTTTAATGCATCATAAAGAACACACTGGGTTTAGGTCACAAAATAGGTATATATATATACCGATTCATTTTTACAGAATGTTAACCATTTCCTAGAAATCACTAATCACTTTCTGAAAATTACTTTCTAGAAGTATTATATCAGAAGAACGCTAGTTGACAATTTTCTAAGATACGAAATCAAGTACACTAACAGGTAAGTCTCTACTTGGGCGTATCCTCTGGAATGTTGTGGTGTGAGATGATTTTAAATGAATTTCGAATGTTTTATGAACCAATAATAATTTATGCAGAGTCTAATTGATTTATGTCGAAATTTTTCCTGTCCACAGCCAAACAAACTACAAGTTATTAAAATATGACACAACTATCGAGCAGTGTAAGTGCAGTTTCTCCGCCTATAGCTTGTGCCCGTGAGGGTCCAGTCGTGTGTAACGACCGGCTCGAACGTCAAATCATCAGATCCTATAAGAGTAGTGGGAAGATTGGGGACTAGTCATTTGGCTAGCTACCTTTCACCCATCTCTCGAAAATTCAACCTAAAATCCAAGCAACACATCGGCTAAATTTCTTACATCGAGTAGTTCAGTGGCCACTCATAAAATAGTAATATTAACACACATTCCTTAGGATCAAATTGGAGGGAAAGGGAAGTGGAAACTCGAAATCGATGCAATCCTTTTAAGCCTTTAAACTTAATCTTAAACAAAGTAAAGCGAACATTATAAAAAGTCAGTTAAGACTAAACTCATCTAAAATAAATAAAATATGTCGCAACTTGGACTAGCTGTAGGAACAACGGTTCCCAGTGATTGGAGGCTCATTACAATAATACCAGAAATGTTGGCTTGCGATACAGTAAATAGAGTAGAACGTAAGGTAAATAACACTGACGATTAAAAGAGGTGATAATAGACTAACGATACATAATAAGGAAAAAGGTATCCCGACTAAAAATAATAATAATAAAAATAATAAAAATAATAATAAAAATAATAATAATAATAATAATAATAATAATAATAAAAATAATAATAACAGTGGGACCGTATTTAATGTGTAATAACTGATAACTAAAAGAAACTGAACTAATTTGACTTCAATTTGATTTTATGTATAGTAGCCGGACTATAAGTCCATCTTTATCTTAATTCTTATTTATAACGTAGAAACTTTTTATGTATGTGGGTATTGAAGTCACGACCGGAGAGCTCGTAGACTCAAATAAATGTATAAAAGTAAAATCCGAAAAAATCTAGACTTTAAAAATTGCGGATCGCAATTTTATGGACCACTGAGTGTTTTATGTTGTGCCAATACACAATTTTGTTTAAATGAATCGGTAACAGCACGCAGATTTAAAATCAGAACACCAATTAACAATGCTAAATACGAGAAAGAAATAATGAAAATATAAAATCTAAAACATAAACATTAATTAAAATAATAACAAGGTGCAACAAGATCCGCACGAAATAAACACAGAAATAACATGAGAACACGAAAATTTGACCAAAATTTGACAATTCACCAAAAAAGCGAAAGTCCATGAAAATTGGAACAAAAATTAAATAATTTGAATTGGAAACAATTCAATTATTAGTAAAAATATAAAATTGTCAAATTAAATCACGAAAATAACAAAATTAGAATTAGAATATACAAGAAAATCACAAGGTCAAATTTTGTTTTACCACATCAAATTTAACACGCTAGGTTAGGGTCGTGCAATAGGTATAATTACCAATTCATTTTCACATAATCTTAATCATTTTTTGTAACTAAAAAACTCGAATACTCGTCTTACCGCACAATTTATCTTTACGATCCTACAATGTAAGTGAAGGAATATCCGAAAACTTTCTTCACGTCGTGCACAATTAACCTCATATGAGCTCTGTTTGGGCATCGGCATGGGGAAAAGTTTGTAATGAAATTTGATGATGTTGTATGCCAATCATGTTTAAAGATGTACAATGCCAGTTATATTCAAATAAAAGTTTTAAACTGAACGATTTGTCGAAATTTTGCCGGCCCACAGCCGACACAACACCGCAAGATAGTAAAATCAACATACCCCAATCAAACTGTGTAAGTGCGGTGTAAGTCTTCCAATAGTTTATGCCCGTGAAGGCTACGGCATGAGAGCGCAAGAGCTGAAACGTCAATATTAATCCATATAGGGGAAAAAGGGTTGAAGAGGGAATAGTCTTTTGGCTAGTCCATCATCACCCGATTCCTGAAAATTCGACCTAACTTATGATGATACAAATCGGCTTAAAATCAAAACACTGATTAGTCCAGTGGGCACTCATAAACTTTTAATATCAACACAATTTAACCTAGGATCAATTAAGGGAAGGTGACGGGGAAATTAACGTTGAAAAATCGTTGTTATGTCAGTTATTTGTGATTTTAGAAAGCTAAAATATGAAATTTTAAATTAAACTTAGCAAAAACCAATTTTTATTTCATAGTGAAAATAATATAATCCCTCAACATTAGCGATAAATTGAACATGAAGCCCAAAATTACAGCCAATCATCATATAACCGACCAATAGCTAGAAAGAAAAAATAAAAACCCAGTTAAATAAGCATGTAACTTTAACGATGAGGTCTAGCATGTATCTTAAGTAAGACTGAAAAAGACCAGCTATCGATATGAAAGTCCCAATGACCTACGACATTTAGCAATTATGACAGAGCAGAGAGGAACACTAACTTATTAAAAATAGATAAAATACATTTATTAATGCTACAATATATCGAAGAGTAAGATTAGCCAAAGGGGAAAAAGTCGCAAGAATTTGTAAATACTATAAAATTCCCCGGGTAAGAATTAAGTATTTTACTTAAATCCATTCCGAAATATCTGATAATGAATAAAGACAAAGTAAATGAAATACATCAACTAAGTTTCCACGACGACATTTATTGATAAAATCACAAATGAAAGGAATATCACATGGAGAGCACTACTGAATTCCTTCTCACACTAGAGTCACGGTAATCCACGAATGATGGGTAAGGTAAACCATCCAACTGAGGAGAATCGAACGAGAAGCACGGGGAAAGCGCACATAGGCCTGTCGAGAATGCGGGCCCTGCAGAATGGCACTTCCTTAAAGCAGAAATAATCATAATTAAAAACTTACCGGAGAAATCGACAACATAGTAGGAACCGGCTATCATAAATGGAACCGCGCATAATTAGCAACGACATCCTAGCAGACGATCTGTCCATTTACCATTGAATAAAATCCACCAAAAATTTCCAATAATGAGATTGACTGGCAATAAATTGATCACGAGGATATATGTACAAATTATCGGTAGAGTGAATCCGACTATTGAAAATTCGACCTGATATTTATCTAAAACCCGATTGATTAGAGATAAATTACAAACAAAATCACCCTTACCTATTTAGAAATAGAAACACATCTACACGTGACCTTTGGTAGTAATGTGTGTGCCGACAGAAAAATTCTATTTTGTTCTGACACCTGTCTACCCAGATATACACACACATTCAGATATAAGTAAATTATAAGTCTAGAATATTCATTTCAATCATCCTAATGTCAAAAAATTCGCGATACCAAAACTCTTCGAATGATGGTCAACGAGAAACTGAAACCGAAATAATCTCCATGGAAGCAAAAGGGAAGGCTCGGGAAGGTAAATACCCTGAATTATTTGTTATGAAAATTGATTATACCTCCGAGGTCTAGTTCCAAAAACTCGACACAGATGACCATGTAGGGATCCCGAAGACGACATTTGCCTGGAATTCAATGATTTTGTTATGTCATTTAATACAACCTATATATCTCAACTTGTTCAATTTATATTTCAAGTAGTTTCCCAACTGAAACAAACGCCGCTCACAAGTACAACCGGGGAGGATAACGAAGCCCATTTAAGACACTTCAGCGTAACCCAAGGTCCAACACCCGACTAGACCTCTGCATAGGAAGAATGTTGCGAGTCCGTTCTCATAGATCATTAGCAGTCGAGATGAATTCTAAGAACGGAAAATAAGTTAAAATTATTCTTACAATTATATAATTTTCAGTTTTTTTATATAATCCTTTATAGCGATGATATTTTGTATTTAAATTATAATTCTAGATCTTGCATGCGTTCAATGAAATCCGGAAGAGTTAAAAGGTTTTATTTAAACAACAATTAGTTTCTTTTAATTTTTCTTTAAATGTTTTCTTTGATTTACTAATAATCTGCCTGAAATACGTTAATATAATCGTAGCATTTTGATGATTTATTTTATAGTTATTTAAAATTCTTGTGATTATTTGGGGTAGTAATGTATATGTTGTTATCTAGCCACGGGTATATTAAATATCAGGCATTAACCTATTGTTGGGCCAGAACGTAAACGGCCTTGAGAAATGTTTAAATGGATCAGAAACACACACGCAAAAATAACACGCAATTTAAATAAACCCTCTGAAACACCAATTAAACCATATAAAATCTGAGAAATAAAAGAATTAAATATAAAATAATAAACATAAAAATAAATTAAAATATTAACAAAATGCACCAAGATTCGCACGATACCTACACAAATACAACAAGAAAACACAACAAATTCGACGAAATTGAAAAAATCAATTAAAGTTCATTAAAATGAAATTTAAATCGAAAAATTAAATTAGCAATAATTCAATAAAAATTATAAATAAAAAATTATAAAAATAAATCGAAAAATAATAAAAATAAATAATAGAATTTGCTAGAAAAGAACAAGGTCGAATTTTGTTTTACTGCATCAAATTTCACACGTCACACAAATAGGTATATATACTGATCCATTTTCACATTTAACTAACCATTTTTCAAACCAATTTTGGACTTTAACCATTGTTGAAAACTAACCATATTTTCAAACTGATTAAACCATTTTTAGAAACTATTTTAAAACCATTTGAAATCGTTTGTAGACTATTTTGAAATCTTATTTTCCAATCGTTGTGAAGCTATTTTAGAACCTTATTTTCAAGCTATTTGAACTAATTCAACTGATTTTAGGTGAGAAATATTTTGGTTGGAACCCTCTTTCCACGTCACGTTCATAGCATCTCTGTAGAGCTCTGCTTGACGGCGACGTGGGGAGAGAGGCATTTATGCTTTCTGTTATGATATTTTATGCTATTATTTGAAAATATTTGGAATGGTTATGAAGGGTAATTCTGTTATTTTGTCCTAATTAATAAATATTGTTAATATACATGAATTATTTGATATATATTTTTTTATAAACTAAATTGAAATGTCGAAATTTTTCCGGCCCACAGCCGACACATCACGCAAGATAGTAAAATCAACATAGTACAGATGCATGTAAGTGCGTGGAAAATCGCCAATGATATGTACCCGTGAGGACTCGGCGTTGAGAAACGCAGGGGTCGTAACGTCAATATTATCCCTATAGCTGAAGCGAGAAATAAGGAAGAAGTCTCTGGCTGCTTCCTCGTTTCTCAATTCTGTAAAATCGACCTAAAATTATGTTACATACGGCTTAAAATTATCACACCGAGTAGTCCAGTGGGCACTCAATAACTATAATATGAACACAATGTGCGTCTAAGGCCTATTAAAGGGAAAGGGTACTTGGGTTAAACTAACTGAAATCGTTGTTATAACTATTTTGGATTAACATTTTGAAATAAATAAAATTTATTGGGAAACATTGAATTCGATTAAATTGAAATTATTGATAAAAATTTAAAGTAACCATTTATTGTAAAAGTAAAGTGTTTTATGGCAAACAATTAAAGTAAATATTGGGTAAAGATAATTTAAATGCTCGTAAATTATTGATTAGGGTATTAGCAAATAATTTCATCAGTTAAATTATTATAATTCATTTCAATAAAAGTAATCTGATCTTGGAGTAAAAACGAGTAATGTATTGATCTAAACAAAATCAACCCCCGATAAAAATGAAAGCAGTTAAGAACCGAATTCATTGATTTCAAATAAAGAAACGTATCAATTAAAGGTAAAACGATTTTCGAATAACAGTATGAAATCCCTTAACTTAATTGTTGATTAAAATTTAATGTCACCCCACATAATTCACCCTTAATTCATTTTGATAAAATGATTGAGCAAATCCAGTATTTAGATTAAATTATTGATTAAAAATAAAACGAACACAAATAAATATATCGTTTATTAAATTGTAACAATTTATTGATAACAGTAAAAATGATTAAATTAGTGCAAATAACTATTAAGAAAAAACCCAAATAATCTAGTTTTGGTAAAGTAAAATATTGAATAAGGATAAACACAATAAATTCCTTAACGAGCTATGATTAGTGGATTAAAGTAACTCATAGATTAAGATTAGAGATGAATTGAATAACCGTAAAAAGGTAAATTAAAGTAAAACTGGATTCACGGATTTAAAACGATTAGCATTAAAATAACTTTGTGGGTTAAAGTAATAGTTGATCCAAACAGCCTTAGGGAAGACTAGTGGGAATCGGAATAACAGATGTCGATATTAATTACTGATAATATAATCTCTTAACTAGAATTAAAACTATTCATAAATCTATCAAATAGGTTTCTTCAATTATCGTAAATTCAGGATTTATAGCAAATTAATTAGCGGTAAAGTGAATGAATACTTACGTAAGTTAAAAACACCAAAGTTTAAGACAAGCGAAAATTTGTATTGAACAAACAAAATTCCACATAGCGAAGTTGTTCCAATAAAAGGGTACCGCATCTATTTAGAAATCTCGGTAAGCGTAGAAGTTTTCCTAAAATTTGCTAATAAAGTACATTTAAACTAGTCAACGAAATAACTTACCGGAAATTGAGATAATCAGGTGTAGGCGAACATTTGACCAGTAATTCTGAAAATACGACACAAATCATACAATCACCGGATGTAAACAATGTAATTCACCTTTAGTCAACCGCTTAAGTGTAATGGTAAAATCCGCCGGAAATCATTCGCCCACCAGGATACACCTACACGCGACCAAGTTATCTCGGATCAACATCCGGCCTAAATCTTAAAATGCGAGCAACTGTAATTAAAGTTAGTAAACAAACTTTAAATCAATGTACAAATTCCCTTAAGTCAACGTACGAGTATCCGCCTACATGAAAAACTTTTATGTTAAGACGCATATATCGAATAAGTTAAACATCGGGTTACCACATCCAGACAATTAATCATATAGCTTCCTTATAAAGGAGTGCACCTTAAGGAACCAGACCCACAAAGTGACCCAACCGACATGATAATAGTAACCTGGTAGTTAGTGAGTTGGTTACCCAACCCGAGAGATTATCGAAATGAAACTGTTTTCTCATTATATACGCCAACGTTTGATTTTGATGCGTTTTAGAATATGCCGATCGAAAGGACTGACATCCAAATGCCCGACGACCAATGCCGGAAGGAACCACAATCAAAACGAGACATATTCGATAGGATTCAACAACGGTGGCCGTACCCCACTATCTGGAGGGTACTGGGCCTAAACAGCGACCCATGCGGACTCGCCGGACAACAATACCCGGCCGCAGAAACGTACATGAATGCGCGAGAACTCCTCACCCAATGGGAACGGGTGCAGGAACAAGTGGACCTACAGGTGGTCAAGGCGAGGATGTATCTCGCCAACGTAGAAGATGACATCCTCGCCGGGCGAATCGCAGAAGCATACCCACCTCGCCCAGTCCGAGATACCCGACGCCCATACCCAGTGGTTCCTCCGAGAAAGAGCCGAAGGAAGTCCTTTCCGAAGAAATTAGAACTCCAGAGACCCTAACAATTTATATGAACTAGTTTGATGTTTGTTATTAGTGAAATAGAAATGTTCTTTACCCCGTTTTTACGTTTGCTCATTTGCTTAAGAATATTCGCTTCAATTGATATGTTTGTGTTAATGATAAAAATAACTTGTATAAATTATTAACAGTAAATTTAACGAACTTATCCATTATAGTTATGGCCGCTAACCAAATATTACAAGCGGAACTAGATCGCGCGCGGAGCACAAATGCGGATCTCCTCCATCAAATACTCCAACTGACAAGAGAGGTCCAACAGATCAAAGCGACTTGGTCGGACCCGAAGAGAGTCAAAATGTTGTACCATCGAATATCTGCAGCACAGAAAGGGTGGGCCGAAGAGCGACAGCTCAATCAGAGCCTGCGCACCCAGATACGAGGATTAGAGGTGGCCCGAGCTGTTTGTCGGGAGGGGGAAGCGGTCACCTACCCGCTCATATTTGCCCCGACACAGAGGATACAGAAAGACCCTCAACCAGTAGAGCAGGCCTCAACTCAACCAATAAATCGTCGGCCGGGACGCAAAGAACGTGCTCGACGCCGAGCTGCTCAGCAATCAAAACCGTCTCATTAACTGTTGATAATTCACATTTCTGTCGATTTAAATAAAATAGTTGTGCTTACGGTTACAATACTTCTTAAAAGGCGCTTACACGTAGATATTATTATGAGTACCCGCGTCGCAACTTTAAGTCATCTCTCCACATTCGATCGTGAATTTACTTCCACAGGGACAGAGCTAAGCGAGCACAGGTCTTCTATCGACAGCTCGTGAACCCGAGGGTTGTCCGAGCAACTACAGTACTAGCACATGGTACTCAATTTTTGCGGGCAATCCACCACTTGAACACATTACCAACGTTGCTTAGCAACGGGTGCCAAGTGGCGATTAATATCATTTTGTATGGCGTTACCAGGGTCACCATGAGGATAAGCAAATAACTAAACCCTGTAACCCACCACTATAATCAAACTGCTGGTGATGTATGAGAACTGGAAGTCGTTATCAAATCGCAAAACTGTTAGAATACCTTTGACGAAACTAAATCTAGTACGCCGCAACTACCATAACACCAACACCAACTGATTTCGACGGACAGACCGAAGTAATCGTACATACATCATATGACCCCAACAATATAACTATGTCCTACGTGAACAGACTACACTCTCGTTTTATTTTCATAATCTAGAAACTCACGTTCGACCAATTCCCATAAATCAATGAGATGACCCACGGCCTAGTAGACGAAAACTTACGTGCAATAATTCGAGTCTAGCTAATTATTAAAAATTAAAACGGATAAGTTGAAATAATGTCTGAGTTGTTTCTTTAGATAATTCATGGATCGACGCGTCCGGAATCACACTACGATTCCCTGCACACTCGGCTGCTCGGTGTTGGCAGGCGATATGGGACGCGGGGTTCTCGATCTCGCCAGTCAGAAAATCTCGGATTGGAGAATAAATGAGCTCCGAAGATGCCGACCTCCCATTCGTCGCCATCAAGAGGGAGCCCGGCCGAAGTCCAGCCCGGGAAATCAGGGGACAGGCCAAATACCTGCTAGCCAGATTGGAAGAACATCAGCGCCAAACAGACCGACAAGTTGAGAGAGAGAGGCGATACCTGGATTAGATTAACCAAGACATAGCCGCCGGACGAATTCTGAGTACAGATGGGTACGCGCCTCCGTACAACACTTCCTTCAATCTGGATGATCCACGATTGGACGTAAACACGGCAGCATTCAATGTGGTAGTCCCATGAAAGATTCTACTACCGGAAATGAGAAGAGAAGGAAAACAACCAGATGGCCACCGCGAGCATCCGTATGCTCAAGCATCGTCCGGGAAAATCCGAGCGTGCCAAACTTCGTGCCGCTCAAATGAAAGACTGAGAATTCTTTTGTTATCATATTACGTTGTTATTCAATAAATAATTGCGCTTGACTTTAAAATTTGTATAAATTGTGCAAAAAATCAAAATTTACGAATTAACATCGGAAGTAAGCCAGAGAACAAATTTGATAGTACTAAACACACCAGTGAGGGACCAGGAAGAGAAAACGAACGTAAACCTTCTAACGGTAGTGCGTTGAACCCATCTTTGAGGCCAGGCCAGAGTAGCTCCTTCGTGGCGCTCACCTTTGGCGACCTCAAAACCAATGATTACACTATCAATGTTGCCTAGCAACGGGTAACTATTGGGGGCAAAGAAAACATTCTATTTGGGGTCAAGATCATACCAACCATAAACCCCACAATTTACACATCAAAATTATAATAACATCAACATTATCAAATATTATAAATTTCAAATAACTACAACGCATCAATAAAACAAGCATTATATTATCGTGGATTTCGAGCCTAAA
>CM039680.1:214740548-214788048 GCA_022537955.1 Schmidtea mediterranea
ATATATATATATGGTTTTTTGTATATTCTCAAACTTTCGTCAGTTATTAATATATGATTATTATTATTACAGTGAAAAATTAATAGTGAAAAATGAATTAATAGTTATGATGATAATAAGCGAAAATTATTCTACTGAAAGTCCAGTGTTGCTATCTGGAGAAGCGGTGAGCTATTAAACTAGGGTGAAATATAAGAATTTGAGCTGTCGGTGAATAACAGGTTACTGAGAACAAATATTCACGGCCCAAAGCTTACTGCCAGTTTAAAAGCGTGTGTGGATTATGAAACGGTAGCTAATTAGACACCGTTCAGCCTATTGGTTGCAGGTGCCAAGTGCGGATTTATTAAAATGGAAAGTTTCCGTTACTTTCTGTTGTTTTTCTTTTGCTAACTTGTTACATTTTCTTTTCAAGAACAAGTAATATATAATTGCAAATAAATCTGCATTCGGAATTGAAATTTTGAAAAAGCAACAATCGCAATTAGAGAAATGTGATAAAGAAACGTAAAATCGTACCATGACAGTGTTGATTTGAACCGGTCGCAATTTGGTATTTCCTATGTAGGCCAGAACCCACATGATAGCACTTGCTCCGATCCAATAACCAAAGCATGTTAATATTGCAGTGCCCATCAGAGTTCCTTCTTGCTGAAATGGGTTGAGTTCGTTATTCTTGTCGGTGAAGATTTAACAATAATTTAAACTAACCACTTTCGTTCCGGTTGACTTCATTTCAAAAAGAAGTAGGGCAATTAGTGTTAAGCAAATCATAACCGGGCCGTACAATTCAGATGGCACTGGACACTATTCAATACCGATAATTAGATTTGCCTGACTTTAAAGAAAATATATAGCACCAGTGACAATAAATGGGAATTATTTATTGATTTAAGTTATAATTGAAATTTCCCTTTAGTAAATGATGCTGAATATTTTCCTTAGGATTAATAAAAATAAATTTTACATCATTATCTTTGACATTAACTGGGATAAAAGCTGATAGCAATCGATGCAATACTACCTTAGGTTCAACATTAAAATAAGGTCTTAAATAATCAACACTGGCATATGATTTAAAAACCGTTTCTGCTCGTTCTTTTCCTTCAGCCCACACCTTAAAGGGTGATTAACAAAACAAATAAAAAATTATTTAACAACTGATGATGTCAATTTAGAAAAAAGGATGTTTGAAGCTGACCCTTTGTTACTATTATCTGATTTTTCTGTATCTTAAATAATATGCAAATTAATATATTAATTTTAATTTGAAGTAAAAATATATTGCGAATTTTATAACAATTATAAACACTAAATAAATAGCGATTAATTAAAATTAATTTATTTTTATATTACAAAGCATAAAATCTTTAGATTAAAAAGCTATTAAAATAATTAAATTTAAAAGTAGTAAGCAAAACAAAATATTAAATTGGAAAAATATTCGAGCAAAATGCATTTATAAAGAAAAAGTTAGAATTCTTTAAAAAATTAACCTATCGAATTATCCGTCATATCAGTCATATCAATGACGGCTGGTCTCTGAAATGTATAAGTATTGGACTCATTGTCATAGTTTCTCGCTATATTACTTACATTATCTTCAATATTCGACGTCATCTAAAATTCAAAATGTTCAAAGTTTTAAAATAGATTCTGAAACATATACTAAATTTTATAAAAATTTAACAATTTAGACGTAAAAATTACATTATAATTATTTTAAAAAAATAATGTTTACTAAAAAATGTTATGCAAATTAAATATTTAAACATCAACAACATTTTTTAAATTCCAATATGATTAAGTAGTTTAATTGTTTTGTAATTTACCGAATTGAATATCAGATTTAAAATCGGACCCATAAACATCAAATAACCACCTCAAAATGCGAGAAACACATTATTAAAAATATAAAATGAAAAAACATAAAAGTAAATTAAAATATCAACAAATGCACCAAGATCTACACGAATTGACATAAAAATAACATAATAACAAAATATTTGACCGAAAAACTGACAATTTATGGAAAAAGAAAAGAGTTAATGAATAAATTGAATAAAAATAAAATAATTCTAGTCAGAAATAATATAAATACAAAGTTAATGAATAAATTGTCAAATAAAATCGAGAAAATAATAAAAATTAGAATTAAATTAGACAAGTAATATCAAGGTCAAATTTTGTTTTATCGCATGAAAATTAACACGCAAGGTTAGGGTCACAGAACAGGTATAAATATCAATTCATTTTCACAAAATTTTAACACTTGTGGTGGGTTACTGGGTTTTGACATTTTTAGAACTATATGGTTGTTACCCAGACAACCCCATACAAATATTCTTTCGCTTACCACTCGGCACCCGTTGCTAAGCAACGTTGGAACTGTGTTCGAGTGGGTAGATCGTCCGCAAAAAGTGAGCGCCATTGCTAACACTATTATTGACCGAACGATCTCTGGGTCCAACGAGCTGTCGATAGAAGACCTATGCTCGCTTTTAAATTAATTGGTCCCCTTGCGTCTAAATTTCTATCGTTTATCTAACTGTTTTAACGACATTAGTTTGGAAACAAAATGGGTGGTACTGCTTATTTAAACCCTTCTACAATGTTGTTTCAAACCACTAAGATGATATAAATATAACAAGATGTATACAGAAACTACCATATATATGAACAACGATCTCTATCCTGCTTTATTTATCTATTAAACACATGAGCTATAAAAATCCAAGCTTATCTGAAATTCGAGCGCTCGTCGCTTAGACCGCTCCTTACGCCCAGGTCGACGACTGGTCGTTGATGGGGTGATTGGAGTAGTGGTCGCGGTAGTAGTTGACGTTGTAGATGGGGTAGTATTCGCTTCGCGATAGGCCAATTGAGCAGGGGCGAGGACTAAAGGGTAGGTCACCGCTGCCCCTTCTTGACAGGCGGACAACGCTACCTCTAGCCCCCTGATTTGAGTCTTCAGTCCTTGAACCAATTGCTTTTCTTCCGCCCATCCCTTCTGCGTCGCGGCCAGTTTTTGGTATAGCGGTTTGACTCTCTTTGGCTCTATCCACGTCGCCTTAATTTGTTGGGTTTCCTGGACTATTTGGACGAGTTGGTCATGGAGTTTCTTATTGGCCTGTCTCGCATGGGTTAATTCGGCTTGTAGTAATTTCACGGGGTCCATTTCTAGAATAATAAGGGTTGAATTTCTGTGATGATTGCTATAATAATAAGGGTGATTAATCTTAAACATATTTATGAAACGAATTTTAAAATAACAAAAGAAGAAGAATTTTTAAGTCTAGGATTCTAATAGTATACTAAATAACAAAATGTCTCAATCATTAGTTGTCATTGTTTTGGATGATTACTCGTCTGCGAGGAATCGCTTGATTTCTTCTTCTGGGGAGTAACCAGGGATCACAAACACTGGCCTCTTGGTATTTCGGGTTGGTCTTGGGGAAGGTGGATAGATGCTTGCCAGACGTCCTGCCGCCAGGTCGTCTTTGACGTTGGCCAAGTATTTCGTGGCCCGTTCTACAGCCGCCTCGACATGGCGCTGGTGTTGCAGGAGACCTTCCAGGAGTTCCTGGGCCTGAGCTAGTATGTCTTGGGATGGGTTTGGTTCATTAGACAGTTTTCTGAACTGTCGCATAAATTCTTCTGGTGAGATATCCTCCTGCCTGTCGTCTTCTGACATGTTGTGGCATCGCTCTCGGTACACTCGATTCCATGCCTGCCGCCATTGCTCCACGATATGAGCGGGGAGTTCAACGATAGCTCCAGATGGTTCTGAATAGAAAAATTAGTGAGATTAGCGTTATTACTCAGTATTTCTCTTGGCATTTTAGATTGGATCGGTTATCTTGTGGTTCGCGATTATAATAATTCCTTCGACGTTTGGCGGAACACAACTCGAGTAAAACTAAATTAACTACTTTTCTCACGGAACTCGAAGTTGAATGTGTGTTACTAACAGGTCTGGCAATGTATTTGGGAAACAAGGAAAATCGGTATTTCAAAGCTACTGGGGTACACGTTCCTATGCAGTGAAGGTCCATTCGGGAAAATCCTTGCTGATGTCAAAATATGGCATGTTTAACAACAAAAAAAAATGCAAATCATTTATAGCTTTATTTTATTTAGATTACAAATTGTTCATTCATTACTAACCTTTAAAATTTGTATATACTTATAATATTCAACTAGATATATATAAATTCAAATATTAATATAAGATAAAAGGAAAATAAATAAATAATTTTCAAGAGTCTTTACAAAATATTCTTTGAACATTTATTATTTTTCTGAATAGAACAGAAATAAAGTGGTCTATCTTTTTATGTAGCAACAACTTGACAATTAAACATTTATATGTCTTTTGTCGAATTATAAAATAAAGTGATTTTTAACAATTACCGTTTAACTATTCAAAATAAAACAGTTACAAAGGTTACAAAATTCATGCTTAATGTGTGGGTCATTGATCAATTAAAAATACCTGGGTCGAATAGGGAATGATAATCATAGAATGATCTAACGATTCGACTGAAGAATTTAAAAGAAAAGTACTTGGAACGATCGCCAAGCCAGTATCTTTATTCCACGAGATTTGATTTTAACCTAGATTACTGAAGCAAAATATCCAAGAAATTCGTTTCCCCAAAAATGAATCGTCGAACGATTTTCTTATGCGATCAGGACCGGAATTCTCGCGTAGTAATTGTTAACTCGAATACTTGTGACACTGCAGACCAATGGGATTGACGAAGGTGCATAGCAACAAAGAAAAAAATGATTGTTGTGCTTAACGGTGGAATGTCAGGATTTTGGGATTTGTCTGGTGCGGAAATACTACGATGTATTAGCAGGTATGGGCTTATTTGGTCATTGCCTTTAATCCGGAGGGTTTACTTACTAACTCGGGTTTTCACTTGGCGGGAAAGATGATATGGTTTTGATTCTGGGTTGTTTCTAAGGCTCGAACACGATCATAATTTCGTCATTAAAAATAATTAAAACTTACTCGTCAGAGGGGCTTCTGCAACATTCAGAGATTGAAGTCCTAAATCTTCGCCCGAGACATTTAGTGAATGCATGATTTTTGTCAAGTGAAAAATGATGTATATTCTACTATCGTCGATGGATATATTGATGAATGTGCGTATTGAATCAGATGGACAGGAAATGAATGTCAATCGCAACTCGACCGCGATGGGTGAATGTTTACATCGACGGAAATGTCAGCGAGTTTTGGTTGAGGTAATATTGTTTATTTTGTAACTTGTAATTTTACGAATTACCGTTTAGGCGAGTTGGACTTTTGGATTTGGATTTTGTGAATTATCGGGTAAGTTTTATGAGTTAGCTTTTATTATAATAAATTTCTTATTTAGCGTATCATGCGGGTGAATTTAGGGAATCGGATCACGCTGGGATTTCTCGGAGCTTCATGTCATTGGATTTTTCTTCTCGCTATTGATCGCCCAGTTGATTTATTCGTTAGTTCTCTCTGGTCGTTCGGTAATTTATCGTATATATTTAATTAATTAATTTTGGTGCAAATTTCAGGGGATTTTCCTCGCTCGCAAAATTATTTCGTCGGATTTATTTATCTTATTCTGCCAAGCATTGTTCACCAAAATGAGAATTGGTTCGGGTTCTGACGGAATCCTAACTTTAACATCAAATTACTCTGCTGATCATCCGGATTTTATCTTCGTCATTTTATGCCAAATTTTAGTAAGCGAGCATTTTCATTTTAATAAAATAAAGTTTATATGGCTTTACTTTCGTTTTCAATATTAAAGTGATCTCTTTACAAAGTTTATGCTGAATATAATAAAAGATTGTTAGTGATTTTTAATAGCTTACGATGACTACCTTAGAGATTTTATAATAAAACCAACCATTCGGGTGGTATAATCGCTTAAGGGTTAGAATTATTTCTATAAACCGTACTATAGGGGATTTATTCTAAGTGATTTCATTTATTACACGGTAATCAACAAAAACGCGTCTATGCTTCGACTCAGAACCTGATTAAATTCTCCATTTTATTAGAAATTTGAGTTGACTAAAAATTCTAATTAGTAGGAATTTGGGTTGATTTGTTTAAATTACAAAAAAATTTTTAATTCAAAGTTAAGTTGATTCACTAGTGATTTAATTTTTATAGCATCGATTTCATATTGATTTATTCCCGGTAACCTTTCCCTTTAATAAGCCTTAAACGCACTTTATGTTCACATTATATTTAATGAGTGCCCACTGGACTACTCGGTGTGGTGATTTTGAGCCGTGTGTGATATAATTTTAGGTCGAATTTACAGAAATGAGCAACGAGAAAGCAGCCAATAGACTCCTTCCTTATTCCTCGTTTCTTCTATACTGGATAGTATTGACGTTCCAACCCTGCGTTCCGCACGCCGGATCTTCACGGGCACAGATCATTGGCGATATTCCACGCACTTACACGAATCTGAATTGTATGTCGATTTTACTAACTTGCGATAGGTGTTGGCTGTGGGCCGGAAAAATTTCGACAAATGTTTAATTAATCTTAAGAAAACAAATTTTTAAACATCATAAATATTTATTGATATATATTAAAAGCAAAATACAGAATTACTTGATCCATTCCATTCAATCAAAAATTTCATAAAAATACATCTTTCCCCACACCGACATCCAAGCAGAGCTCTACCGAGGTTGCGAGGATGTGACGTGGAGAGAGAGTTCCAAATAAAACTAATTCTCACCTAAAAATTTCGTAATAGATTTTTAAACAAAACTCAAAAGTAATTTTTGGTTTGAAAAATGGTGTGTTTTAATGAGAAAATGAATCGGTATTTATACCTATTTTCTGTCCCTAACCTCGCGTGTTAAATTTGATGTAGTAAAACAAAATTCGATCTTGTTATTTTCTAGTGTATTCTAATCTTTAATTTTATTATTTTTTCAATTTATTTTAATAATTTTTTATTTAGAATTTTTATTGAATTATTTCTAATTCAAATTTTTTGATTTAAGTTTCATTTTCATGAACTTTTATAAATTTATTAATTTCGGTCGAATTTGTTGGGTTTTCATGTTATATTTGTGTTTGTATCGTGCGAATCTTGTTGCGTTTTGTTATTATTTTAATTTATTTTTATGTTTATCATTTTATATTTAATTCTCTTTTTCCTCATATTTGGTAGGGTTTAATTGGTGTTTTAATAGGTTTTATTTTAAATTCGCTTGTTATATTTGCATGTGTGTTACCGATCCATTTAAACATTTCTCAAGGCCGTTTGTGTTCTGGCCCAACACTTGTACGCTTTTCACTTAGTGAACAAATTACTTTTCGCTAGAAAATTTACGAATCTAAGGAGCAACTCTCGGCAAAAATTTCCACAATACGCAATCAAGCACCTTATATGTAAGCCCTACTTGATCAAAATCATACATAACTAGTCAAGCTGTGTAAGTGCGGTTTCTCCGCCTATAGCGTGTGCCCGTGAGAGTTCCGTCGTGCGTAACGACGGCCTCGAACGTAAATACTATATTCGTCTATAGGGGCAGTGGGAAGATCAGGAACTAGTCTTTTGGCTGGCTCCCTTTCACCCATCTCCCGAAAAATCGACCAAAAACCAAAAGTACAAATCGGCTAAATTAATCACACCGAGTAGTCCAATGGACACTCGTAAAATCTAATATGAACACAAGTTCCTTAGGATTAAATTGAGGCTCTGGAGGTGAAAACTCGATATCGATGTGACGAAAAGAAATTCTACTTTATCCAAGTTAACGAAAATAATTATAATTGATTAAAAGTAACGAAAATAATTAAAATAACGAAGTGTAATTATAATTTATAAAAATAACGAAAATAGCTATAATTTATTGAAAGTGACGAAAACAATCATAATTTAGTAGAAGTAACTAAAATAACGAAAAGTAATTATGATTAACGAAAATAATTATAATTGACTAGAAGTAACGAAAATAATTAAAATAACGCAAAGTAATTATAATTTATTAAAAGTAACGATAATAATTATAATTTAGGAAAGGCGACGGAAAAGGTTTAAATATTAAAGCTAATGAAAGTGAATTAACATGTAAAAACTCATGAAGGTATTTAAATATATTAAAGTAAATGAAAGTAACGAAGATGCAAACTAGATATAATCAACGATGAATTAAGATAGTTAGAAAAAATCTAAACGGGACTAATTGTGACTACTCGCACCCAAATTCAATTGCCTATAATTAAATCCAATTAAAATAAACGTAATTAAATATAACTAGATGTAAATCAAGCTTTAACTAAACGTAGTCAAAGGTTAACTCGACATGACGGAAAATAACAAGAATTAACGTAGGGTGAAGTATTATAACCAACAATATGCAATGAATTTACGAGTAACGAATAAATCGACTAAAATCCGTATAGATTACTAGACCCCGATCGAACTAACAGAAACTTGAGTGAATAAATAACGTGCGATACAACCAAATTGTATGTAATGAGGATAGAATTGGCATTAAAAAATTGAACACATTACTAGATGGTAATAGGAAACAACTGAATCCGAAATGAATTATTAAACAACAAGCGAGATAATTAGCCTTAGAAAAGGATTTTAAGGTAAATCTAGATGATCGAACTTAATCAACACTACAATTACTTGTACCAATATAAACGCAACATCTTCACCCAAATCCCAGTTAAAACCAAATTTACGTAAAAATATCTTTAAATGAATTTAGCAGTCATGATATAATATTCGTATTAAGGAAAACCTGGCAAGGTCACTGAAATAAAATAGGAAGACAAATTATCTCGTTAATGACGAAGCAGATGTAGCACTCATCTGTAAAGGAAATCATTCAATAACATAAAATACTGTATAAATCAGAAAACAAAATTCAATTAAATCAAACATGAATATAACAGCATTAAGTAGTTAAAGGATCAATTCTTCCAGTGCCGGACGTACAGGAGAAAATCATACGAGTAATCTTCAGCAGAGGGAAAACACAGAGTCAAATACATATGACTGATACACCATTGAGGACTTGTTGAAGACCGAGAGAGACTGGCAAAAATCCACGCAGGTACACAATAAATATCGAGAACAAATCGGCATAGGGCTCGTTGGATCCCGCAGGTAGGGAGGAATAGGAATCCGGTGCTGATTGAGTGGAGAGGGGTCAGATCATCGACAACAGGGAAGATTGATTTTGGAAGTACATCAGCCACTGTTCACTTGATGCCCGACGGAGTAGGAGGTTGTGATTACCAGAACGAATACCGACAATCACTACTATCGAAAAGACGTCGAGATTCGATTCTTTCTACTATTGTCAAATAATGGAGAAATATTACGACTTAGTTAAATATTATAAGGAACGTAAATCGACTGGCAGTTAGATAAGAAATCAGAACCATAAAAATTAGATTGACCAGCCGGCCGTAAAGTTGATTGTCAATCTTAGAATGCAACATTCAACAGGAATAATAACAACAGCTTGCTTGAATTAACCGCAAACCGGACTAACAGAGAAAGAATCAATAAACCAATGTAAAACACAAATTTCACGCTGTTGATAATACGAAACATAAATTTCACATTGTTAATAATATAAAACATAAGTTTCACATTGTTAATAAAAATTAAATGAAAATGGAATCGAAAGAAATGATAATCAATCATGAAAAACGGGGTGATTTCGACTATTCACGTGACAACGAGTCTATAAATATAAAACGAAAAGTCTACAAATTCATAACTACCAATTATGTTTAATTCTCGTCTACCATATACCGACAGCAGATGCGACACTAAGAAACGACTGGGAGACCGTATCCAGAATCGGCTATCGCCCAATGACGCAGTTATGAAGGACTCGGTTGAGCTGCAACGGTGTATTATATCTTTGTAATCCCCAATTTAGCATGTAAATGCAAATTATGTTCCCCCACAAGACCGGCGACGATAGAATGGATTTTCATAATCACCCCACAATCCACCAATAAAATGTTTTAGATAAAATCGACAATTTAATATTAATTATATTGCTTATTTAAACCGCAGAGATCCACACGAAGGATGGAACGACGACTCCCGACTGACATTACAAATCCCAATTATTTCTGCCGTACAATACAGGCAAGCGCTATGGGACCAAGGATACATCTTGGCCACCTATGGAGAATCCAGTTGGCCCCGAAGACCAAACGATCGTGTGGATGAAATCGAATTGACCAGCATCACCATCAAGCGGGAACTGGGTAGAAACGCAGCATGAGAAGCTCATCAACGGGCAGAATACACGGTGATGAAGATGGAAGAAATGGAAAAGAAATACCACAGAAAGGCGATTCTGGCCAGGCAGCGATTGGCACGTGTGAATCAGGACATCGCGAGCGGGCTAATTCCAAGCACCGATGGATTTACTCCGGACTATGGGGTCTCATTCAAACTAGACGACCCGAGATTACTACAAAAAACTGCCCCAACAAAGCTGATTTTGCCGGAGAAATTGGTCCAGCCAGCTCTTCGCAACCGACTCTGACCAAGACATCAAGGCGACCATGCATACGCCAGCAGACACTCACAGTGGATATTCGCCAATCGTTTGCGCCGAGGTGCTTACCCCAAGGATACAAATAGACTTGAAAAATGATTGAATTTGTGTTATGCAATAAATGTTAATGGTTAATTGACTATTTGGTTTTGTTTGCACTAAATGATAAATAATTTTTCCGGACCACAGCCACACCAACAAGTCATTAAACTCATACATAAATACCGAGTAGTGTAAGTGCGATGTAATTCCGCCAATAGCTCGTGCCCGTGAGAGATCTCGCCATGGGTAACGACGGACTCGAACATCAATTCATTTACCATTATAGGGGCAGAAGGGAGATCGAGAGTCAATCTTTTGGTTGACTACCTTTCTACCTACTCCCGAAAAATCGACCTAAAATCTTAATATTCATCGGCTAAATAATAACACCGAGTAGTCCAGTGGGCACTCTTAAAATCTAATATAAACATACAAAACTCTTAGGATCAACTTGAGGTTAAAGGGAAAGGGGGCTTGCGGAAATCTATGTAACTAAACTATCAAAGAAAAAAATCTAATAATTATTTTTATTTAAATTTGATAAAACATAGAGGTAGGATGATTTAAAGACATACGTAGATTATCGTAAATTCATCAATTATAACCTAGCGATAACAAACTCATAAAAAGTGAATTTAACTCTACTGGATGAAAAATGTATTATAAATAGCTACCGTCTGAACAATTACCCCAAAGTAATTAACGAAACTGATGTTACCAACTTTAGTAACGATAATAAGTATGATAATAATAATAATAATAGTCCCATCAATAATGATTTTAATCATCATGACAATAATAATAACGATAGTGACCCGTCATTAATTCTACATTAAAGACTATTCCGATAATTTTTCCCTTCTCCCCTGAGATTCAGATGATTTTGCTCATTATCTGAGTGCCATTTACCATAATTATATAATAAAAAGCAGAAAATACTGTTAAATAGATAAGAAAAACACGAGGAGATAGGAGGGTTTTAAAGGTAGCCTCCACTCAAATACCCACCATGATAATTACTGTAAATAATATTCCTGAGGCCGATTTAAACCGCAATAATCAGTTAATAAACGATTTCTGAGTACAGGAATAAATCACTAAATCATTGTTATAACCAAAAGGCAAAAAGAAGAAGTGATTTATTCACAAATATTTTCCCTTAAAACGCTCTTTACCATATTGGAGTATTCGAAGTTGGCAACCCGGAACGGTTACCATATCTTTCCCGAACATTGGAACCGTGAATACATGGTCACGAAGCATGCCAGCCGAATGAAGAGAGTGAAGACGAGTAGGCCGCCCGTTAGAATCAAAGAGTGAGATATATCAATCGAGTATCGCAAACCCTCACATAGCAGAGAAACAAAAGGCTAGATTGGAAACATTAAATTAATAGCATAATAAAACTAGTAAGAAATACCTCGCTATGAATTCTAAAAATCATGATTACAAATTTGTGAAAATTGATTCCAAAAAAAGTCCATTTTGTCTCGACGAAATCCTAATCCAAAAATGGCATACAAACTGGGGCAGAATAAATCGTGAAACATGCATTGTGAACACCAAACCTGAATTGACATCTCACACCCCATGATCGATGGAAGAGAAATTCCACGAGCAGCCAATCACCAACTGCCACTGACAATCGAATCTCTCACCAGCCACGTGGCAGAAAACGAACCAAAAAACTATATATACGTGTATTAAATTTCAATGGATGTTCAAGGCTACCTGGTCCGAGCCGTCCAGGGTAAAACGGCTCTGTCAAATGATATATGCCGCTCAAAAGGGCTGGCAAGAAGAGAGGATCCTAAATCAAGCTCAGAAGGTCCAAATCCGCGGATTAGAGGTGGCCGTAGCGGCAAACCAGGAAGGAAGTGCAGTCACGCACCTTCTGGAATACAAGACCAAGCACTCAGTTCCGAATTTCTTAACCAAGAACGACAAGAATCAATTGATTTTTGAACTGAGGCAAGGCTTTGATTTTAGGCAAAAAGTCATTATAAGTAGGATCTTTAACCCCATAATAAGTGTAACTACCACACCAACCTACGAAGACTTAAATAATAATTTTTCAAAAACCACAAAACGTATGACCAGCATAATGCACAGAGAAAACACAACCTTTTCCCCGGAATACAGATCACATGCAAAAATCGAAGCTGAAGAAATGGAGAAAACATTCAGACAGCTGAACTCAAGCTTGTCTCCAGGCAGCGACAAGATCACTTATGCTGACTGGAAAAGAATGGACCCCGACTTCGAATTCCTTACTGCTCTATTCAATCAAATAATCAGAAATGTACGAAGCCCTACCGTATGGAAGACTTTCCGGACAAAACTGATCATAAAACCGGGGAAGGAACATGCAACGCACGAAGTATCCTCATGGAGACCGCTAGCCATCCTTGACACAGCTTATAGATTCTTTGCCTCTATCATTAACAACATGTTACTATCCTGGATAGCGACAAACAATCTATTAAGTAGGAACCAGAAGGCGGTAGGTATCCTTGATGGATGCGCCGAACATAACACATTTATCTCTCTGGCAAAGGACAAATGGGCAAATGGGCAATCAGGAATGGGTCGGATATAAACATCGTGTGGTTAGATCTCGCCGATGCACTTGGAAGCATCCCCCATAATCTGATATGGCATACTTTGTCGAGATTGAAACTGAACAACTCCACGTGCAACCTAATTAAGGAAATGTATACTGACTGCTTTTTTGTATATGAATGCGAAGGCAAATAAACTAAACAAATAAAAGTAAATAATTATTAACAACCATAACATAAGCATCATGGCATACGCAGATGACATAGTATTTATTTCAAAAACTAGGACCCAAATGAGAGAAATAATTAAATATATTATTAAATACACCGAGATGACCACCTTAAAATTCAGACCCAATAAATGTGGATATTTTCAACTTAAACGCAACCATACTGACGCCTCACTTAAGCTGTATGATGAAAATATCCCGATAATAGAAGAAAATAATATTTATAAATACTTAGGGGTAGATTTGGCCAAAAGGGCAAACATAGCATAGATGATACCCTTGAATTAGCCGTTAAGGACACTGAGAAACTTTTTAACTGAGACCTACACCCAGCCCAAAACATTCAAGCCTATAAGACCTATATACACTCCGCTTAGTGTTTATCTTTAGGAACTGTCATATAAACCATATGATATTAGTTAGCAATAGGAATAAGGTAGTACAACATAGGGAGAAACAACTGGGCTTTGATCAAAAAATAAAACAAAAATTCAAAGACTCCCTACAGGATATTAACCAAAACCTAAACAATAACTTCTTATACGCTAACATTAAAATGGGAGGTTTAGGAATAGTCCCCAGCATATATGAATACTTTATTCTAAAGATTTAAAAATTAAAGACTTTATAATTAAGGAATTAATAACAATTACCCAGGGTAGATTCCCAAACCAAACCGCAGACATTGATCTGTCCCTCAGATGGCTAAACGCAGAGATTAAGGAGGAAAAATACGTACCAAAAACGATTTTTTCTAAATTTTGCACCTCCATACGTAGGCTAAATGAAAAATTTAATATTATTATTAAATAAATAATTAAATAAATTTGGCAACGATTTAATTAAAAGATAACGCCAATAAAAAACTTTTCGTACGATATATTTCGATAGCATAACTATCATCTTCAGGTACTCAAAACCAACTAAAAATATTATGAATTAACATTTAATTTAAACAAATTATTTTTTATTAATTTACTTTTGTAATAAATAAATATTTATAAAATATATTCAATTCACTTTTAAAATTTTAAAATTTTCACTTATATTATAATTTTTAAAAAATTAATGTAATTTAAAATTTTCAATTATTTTAATAATATTAAAAAAACAAACATGATTTAACATACGTAAACTATTAAAAAACATTCAAAACATTCGTAGTCACAGCACTTTGCACATTAATCTTTGGATCCAATGACCTTATCAGCAATGATTCACATATCACGCGTTCCCAATAATTATTAAAACTTCTCAACAAAATTCTAAAATCAGACATTCCTATTTTACTTTTACAGCCTCTATTGTGCTCACTAATATTGGTCAAACATTTCAATCGACAATGCTCTAGAACTCGAGTACAGAGATGACGGGAAGTCTCTCCAATGTGGCATTACACCCATTACATGTAAATTGATAAACGAGATCAGAACACAATCCAACCGGAGTTTTTGATTTATTAATAAACATATTGTGTACCTTACACGAATTGGAGACGATCTTGTACTCTAAATTTCCCATCTGTTTACTTAACTTCCTTTTATAATTTGTAAAACCTTCAGAGTACGGCAATACTAACACATATTTAGGCTCAATTTTTTTGTATCCATTTTTAATATTATTTAAATCAACACTCAATTCACACCCATTTGACAAATTACACTCAGACTTTCCAAAACATGGATCCTTAGGATTTTTAATCAATTTATCAACAGTTTCTTTTATCATCAACAATAAAAATGATTTAGAATATCCATTCTTTATCAACAACTCAATCAATTTATCAATACTTTTTACCGAATTAGCAAAAGTAGAAGATAAAGCCCATGAACGATAAATCAATCCTTTCACCATATTTCTCTTATACTTAAATTCACAAAAGCTTTCTGGGGAAGTATAAAGACCAGTATCAGTTGGTTTTCTATAAATCTCTGTCTCATACTGTTTATCTTTGCGTTGAATTAACAAATCTAAAAACGCAATTGATGACTTTCTCTCCGTTTCACATGTGAATACAATGTTTTTATGTAAACTGTTCATAAAATGCAAAAACGTTCCTGAACTGACATGGTCTGGAAGAGGGGATTGGTTGGAGTGCTGCCGATAGCGCCATTTCCAAGCTGCGTATCTATGTTTTTTGCGCTTGACCGAGTTGCCTTTCCTCTACCCATCTACGCCGTGCGGAGGTCAATCGTTGGTAAAACGTTTTCGCCCTTGCCGTTTCCATCCATGATGCTCGAATTTTCTGGATTTCTCGAGTCATCTGGAGTAATTGGCGATGTAGCTCCGTATTCTCCCTGCGCGATTTCACTAACTCTCTCGTGAGGTCTTTATTGAACGGGGTAGTCTAACAGGACCTTTGATATCGTTTTCTCATCGAAGATTGTCCGCATACGAATGTTAATCTTACTGATTTATCTCCTATGCGTTGACGGTGTTCGAAAGTTGTGGAGCCTATTGAATACGTCAATTTCTCAGTCACTAATACCATAAGTATTAATAGGTGACCGTACTAATTTAGTCCTTCTGTAAATATGATTAATAAACAAATACGCTACTTCATCCCTCGGTAAATATTATGTGGGTACCAATAAACCATTTGCATCAAAATCAAACTTATATTAAGCATTGAAAATTAACATTATTGGAGTACTAATAAACCATTTGCATTAAAGCAAAATTATGTTAATCATTGAAACTTCAATGTACAAAGTAAATGTCATTAGTAAACAAATGCATTGCTTCATTTCTCAGTATGTATTATGTCTAGGGTTAATAAGCCATTTTATTAATTCATTTTTCCAAAAAAAAATCATACCAGATATCTGCAGATCGTTATGTGAATAAAGAGAATATCGTCGCACAACCTCTAATTAATTCGCTTTATCAATAAATACATGGAACTTTAACTCAACAAGTTTTGTACGGGGAAGTATCATTTTCTAAAGGTCAGCTAATTAATCTTTAGCCTGCGGTTATGACAATCGTAATTTCATTCTGTACGGTAAGATTCTATCAGAATTGTTCCTCGTCTCTGCCTAGTGAATTTCTCTATAAGCGTGTCTTGGGTGGATCCTGTTGGAGCTCTTTCCGTTTCCGTCAAGTCGTTGTATAGAATTTTATAGACAAATATTAAAGAATTCTTTATGGAATAACTTAAATTTACTCTCATGTCTGCTCGCTCTTCTCTCCACTGGCTCTCTCCTCGATTCCTCCTCTCGTCGTTGAGTGTGACGATCCTTCTTCATAGTCGGGGCTGCAAGTACCTGTCGTTCTAATGCGTACATTGCTTATTTGGTTTTTTGTGGAAATAATAACTAACCAATGCGGCTAGTTATTTATATGGTTCTGCACGTCAACACGCTCATCGAATGGAGCGATTTTTCTATCCACGGTGACGTGGCAGGTCTAATTGTTTCTACATCGTGATCGGTGTACAAAATTATTTTCTAGCCTTGTTGATGTGGCATATTCTGTTCGTCGCCGGTTTAATGGCTGAGTGTTGATTATGCACGCCTTTTTCAACATTCATTGTTTACGTGCATAATTCATACTCATTTGTGCAATCGGTGGATTTTTATATTAATTTAGTTATTATGGATTTATTCACTGCGATCATGTTATCTTGCTCCTCTGCTTATTCTCTTCAGGACAAATTCCAGTAAGTGATTCTCTACGTTTAATTAGTAAATTATGTTTGTCAAGTTTTTCGTTAGGACGGTTTACTATCACAATTTTTAATACTATCACACTTGATACGACGTCTCCGAACTCAAATCTTCCGAGTACGATCAATGGCTACGATTATCCTATGTCGGGTTACGATATGGTAGATGGGTAGATCCATGGTCCTGTATCGAATGGATTTCGACAACCTTTCATACAAAGCATGCTGTCCAGCTGATAAGGTTTCTCAATCCTAGTACTCTTCTTTCATGAACGATCCTTTAGTTTAATGATTTCGTGTGGTGTAGATTATCATTATTATAGTTGCAATTGTAGACACTAAATCGTTTTGCTATGCTTGGATTATTTCAGTAGGGTTTGTTGTCAAATTTGGGGTAGAGGGTGTCAGGGTTTATTTTACTTTATATCAATTATATTTTGGATGTTAATTGGTCAGGTCTTTTCCCATGTTGTTTATAGCTTATGTCGAAGCTCGGTCAGTTAATTAACTACAATACTCTTACGGTGATAATTAGAAAAAGCTATTTCTGAACCGAATTGCCAATATCATGATGCTACGTTAACCCTAGCATCGTGGTTCTTAAATGGTTTTATTCTACTCAATATCATCGTTACGGAGGGTTTCAATTTTTTGTCAAATTCTCTTACGTATTTTTAATAGTAGCCTTGTTGGAATTAGAGCTCTCAATGTAATACTTCATTTTGGTTTAATTAAACTTTTTGTTTCTCTGAACATGAATATTGTCGGTAGCAGAATTTTCAACTTAGAAATCTAATTTCAAGTTGTTGATTTCATGAGTTATTGTCGACTTGAATGTTATCTTTACTAACACTCTCAATCTAGCGTCTCAATTTTAAAGTTATTCATTTTTGACGTAAATACTATCGTTATTAAGGACTCTCAATTTCACATTCTAATTTTTAGGGTTATTTAATTTGATTTAACTTCAGTATAAATATTATTGCTAGTAAAATTCTCAATTTTGCGTTCTAGCTTTTGAACTTATTTATTTTGATTTAATTTCAGCTTAAATATTATCGTTATTAGAATTCTCGATTTAGCGGTCTAATTTTCAGGATTATTTTGTTTAATTAAAATTTCAATATAAACGTTATCGTTAGCAAAATTCTCAAATTAATTTAAGATTTATTTTTCAATGTAACAACGATTTTCGACTTTTTCCCACACTCTCTTCGCTTATTTGAGCTTAGGGTTAGCTATGTTGATATTAGGATATTATGAGTACCCACTGGACTACTCGGTGTACATGATTTTGAGCCGATGAGTTATAAGATTTTAGGTCGATTTTTCAGGAATGAGATGACGAAGGAGCACACAAAAGACTACCCCTTTATCTTCCAATTTCCCATATAAGCGGCAATGTATTGACGTTTGGGCCCTTGCGTTGCATAAGCCGGAGCCTTCACGAGCACGAAATATTGGCGGATGGACCGCACTTACACATCTCGGTAGTTATGTTGTATTTTAATAACTTGTGGTGATGTTTCGGCTGTGGGCCGGAAAAATTTCGACACAACATATTTTTCAAAGCATATATTTCATCATATTTGCATATATTTCGTCAGCATACATAATAATAATATTTCCGCATACATGCGTCAAGCAGAATTACTTGAAGTTGCTTGAACGCTGTATCGAAAAATTGTCGATAGTTGTCCACTTGAATTGTTTCACGAAAGTTTACACACTTTTCCAAAGTTAAATTTGTCTCTATAATAGGACTTGAGTTTTTGTTTGAGTTAAACGAGTTAAACGAGTTAAAATTCTGTGAAAATGAATTGGTATATATACCTGTTCTGTGACCCTAACCTTGCGTGTTAAATTTACTGCGATAAAACAAAATTTGACCTTAAAATTATTTGTATAATCTAACTCTGTTTTTTATTATTTTCTTGGTTTAGTTTGACAATTTGTTTTTTTGATTTTTAATTGAATTATTTCCAATCAAAATAATTTTATTTTATTTCCACTTTTCGTTGATTCTTGTTTTTTAAATAAATTGTCAATTTTCGGTCAAATTTTTATGTTTATTTCGTACTGATCTTATTGCATCTTGTGTTTTATTTTAATTTATTTTTATGTTTTTGATTTTATATTTTAATTATATCTTTCTCATATTTTAAGGTGTTTACTTGATGTTTTATGGGTCTGATTTTAAATCTGCGTGTTATATTTGCGTGCTATTTCCAATTCATTTAAAAACCTCAGTACTGGCCCAAAACCATGTAGGACCGTATTGTATACGACAACGGTCAATCGGCCTACTTACATTGATAATGTGTTTATGTTGGCTGAATTATTATGTTTGCAATTGATTATTTGAACGCATTTTTTAAATATGAAACAAAATCTTGAATTTTCTCATTTGGCCTATCTATTCTCCGCTATAGTGATGATCAATCTCGGTGGATGTCACCAAGCTTGGTTTTACCATCCTCTACTAAGAGTAGGCATAATCCTTTCGGATAAGCTGAAACATGAAAGTTTCTGCTGTTTTTTGTGATGCTACTTTTAGGTAGTTCAAATGTGTTCCCCGTGGGGATCATCAGTAGTCACCACAACACTCCGTAAGAATTGACAGCACTCCCGCCAATCCCCTCCTCCAGACCATGTCAGTTCATTGGCCTTGTTGAGCATCATTAGTTGATGCTTCACAGACATACCTCTGGTTGTGTATGTCTGTTGATATGATGATAATGGCAAGTTATCAACCCATTGTCTTCTATTAAATAGGCAGTGGCATCTAAGTGCTAGTGCTCTATTGGGAACTATATGGTCTCGTACTCATTATTTGTGTTATTTATGGGTAAGAGAGTGCAGGCTAGGGAGCATCCAATGCTTCTACTCTCACTTTTATCAGTAATATTCGTATCACAAGGTTATTAATGACATCAAGTGTCATTAATAACCCAAGCCTATCTTGTGTTACTGTTTTTTTGGTTATTAATGTATTTGGAAGTATGCCATACCCCAAATAACATTTTTTATTTTCATTCATCTGTAGGGATGCACTAATAAGCATACTATGCCACTAGGTACATGTGGGTACATTTTAATACTCTTTTTTACCTTTAGCGAATTATCATCCCTATTATATTATTATTATTATTATTATTATTATTATTATTATTATTATTATTATTATTATTATTATTATTATTATTATTATTATTATTATTATTATTATTATTATTATTATTATTATTATTATTATTATTATTATTATTATTATTATTATTATTATTATTATTATTATTATTATTATTATTATTATTTCTGAAAGAAGAGTTAGGAATGATATTTCGCTAAGTAGGTTTTTGTGCATCTAAGCACTCAGTGCTTGAGGTATCAATTTTTGTGTACTTATATTATTTATCCTATTGGTTACATGATCCATGTATATTCTGTAACTGGATATGACTGCTGTTGTCATGCATATTTTAGCCAGTTTTTTGACATCTGTCCTATTAAGTCCTATTTTTGCCAGGGTACTATTATTTCCGCCATCCCATGACCCAATGGTTCCTACAACTAGTGCGGATACTGTTGTATGGCAGTTATTAGCTTTACCTATTTCTAGGGATAAGTCCTTATATTTTTTATAATTCTCCTCTTTAGCGTTTTCAAAGTTAACAAGGTGGTCGTAGGGCACCTTAATGTCTAGGATGTGGATGAGGTTATTTCTCTTTGATTTTATAATTAGGTCTGGTCGTAGTCGCGTTTCGATTCCCGGTGGTGGTTTTTCTAAGTCTACATGGAACCCCTTAGAGATTAGGTATTCACTAGCTTTTTCCATTACGTTGTTGTGTTTATTTCTGCTAGCATTGCAAGTTTGGGTACAGTGGTTAAAAATATGTGTTTGCGTTTCAGTTTCCTTATTACAAAGTCTGCATAACGTATTCGCGTTCTCCTTAACTCTATGAGTATTATAGTTAAGACTTAGCATATTGTTACGGGCTTTGATCAAAAAATAAAACTGTTGGTCATTAAGCACATTATGTTTGATAAGGTATGCTGATTGCCTATTGCCTCCTATAGTCTTAGCTATGTGTCCTTGATATGTCATTAGAAAACACTGTTCAGCATATCACTAGCTAGTAAGGTCATGGAGTATATTAGATGTTTCTTTAAGCGAATCTATATCTATAGTGGTCGCAAAGTTATTCCCCTTAATTTCTAGCTCAAAGCGCTCTTCTACTAAAGTAATTTTAATAATAATATTAAATTTTTCATTTAACCTACGTATGGAGTTACAATACTTTGAGAAAATTGTCTTATGTACATATTTTCCCCCCTTAATCTCTGCGTTTAACCATTTAAGAGTTAGGTCGATGTCTGAAGTTTGGTTTGGGAATCTACCTTGGGTAATATCTATTAGCTCCTTAATTATGAATTCTCTCATTTTCCTATCCATAGAGTTTAGGATTTTAATAATATGGGCAATACTTTGGATGAAGTATTCATCAATACTGGGAACTATTCCTAAACCTCCCATTTTAATATTTGCATACAGAAAGTTGTTATTAATGTTTTGGTGAATATCTTGTAGGGTGTCTTTTATTTTACGTTTTATTTTTTGATCAAAGCCCATTTGTTGTTCTCTATGTTGGACTATCTTATTTCGGTTACTATCTAGTATCATGTGATTAATATGGCAATTTCTAAAGATGAATACTAGGCGGGAGTGGATATATGTCTTATAGGCTTGGAGTTTTTGGGCAGGGTGTAGGTCAGAATCAAAAAGTTTTTCTGTGTCTTTAATGGCAATTTCTAGGGTGTCATCTATGCTATGCTTGCCCTTTTGGCCAAAGTCTACCCCTAAGTATTTATAAATGTTATTCTCTCCTATTATCGGGATATGTGGTTGCGTTTTAATTGAAAATATCCACATTTGCTTGGTCTAAATTTTAAGGTGGCCAAATCTGTGCACTTAACAATATCCTTAATCATTTCTCTCATCTGGGTTCATGTTTTAGATATTAGTACTATATCGTCTGCATATGCCATTACACTTATATTATGTTTATTAATAATTAATGGGTGATCAGTTAAAATGTTTTTAATAATAAAGTCAATAGAGAGGCTAAAAAGGGTCATGGATATGGGGCATCCCTGCTTAACACCGTTGGTCACCTTAATCTGCTTGGTCTTTTTGTTTTCACATTCGTAGATTGAGAAACAGTCTGTGTACATTTCCTTAATTAAGTTTATTGTTGAGTTGTTCAGTTTCAATCTCGACAAAGTATGCCAGATCAGATTATGGGGGATGCTTCCAAAAGCATCGGCGAGATCTAACCACACGATGTTTATATCCGACCCATTCCTGATTGCCCATTCCTGATTGCCCATTCCTTTGCCGGGGAGAAAACTGTGTTATGTTCAGCGCACCCGTCTGGAGTACCCACTGCCTTCTGGTTCCTACTTAATAGATTGTTCACCGCTATCCAGGATAGTAACCTGTTGTTTATGATAGAGGTAAAGAATCTATAAGCTGTGTCAAGGATGGCAAGAGGTCTCCAAGAGGATACTTCATGCGGTGCATGTTCCTTCCCCGGTTTTATGATCAATTTGGTTCGGAAGGTCTTCCATGTCGTTGGGCTTCGTCCATTCTTGATGATCTGGTTGAATAGCTCCGTCAGGTACTCGAGATCTGGATCCATTTTTCTCCAGTCAGCATATGTGATTTTGTCATTTCCTGGAGAGGAGCTGGTCTCCAGTTGGCTGAAGTTTTTCTCCATTTCTTCAGCGTTAACCTTCGTGTGTGATCTGTATTCTACTCGGCCCTATATTTATCTCTTTTAGCGGGCTTCTATTGTATCGAACAATAGCTTATCCGTGTCAAATTTGAATTAAATTCATCCGTGGCATTTTATTTAAATTCAAATGCGAGATTTATGACTTATTATGATTTGGGCGTCCCCTTCGTCCTTTACCTCATTTTGGCCTTAAGATTGAAATTATGTTCATATTATGATTTTAGGAGTGCTCACTGAGCTACTCGGTGTTGATGATTTTAAGCCCATGCGTTAGACAAATTTAGGTCGAAATTTCGGGCGAAGGAAGAAAGTGGAGCAGCCAAAAGACTACACCCGATCTAACTAACGCTCCTATAGGAAAATATTGACGTTTGGCATCCGTTGTTTCTCACGACATGGAGCTTCACGGGCACAGAATTATAGGCGGAGCAAACCGCTCTTACACAATCTGATAGTGTGTGTGAATTTAATTACTTGTGGTATGTGCTGGCTGTGGGCAGGAAAATTTCGACAAAAATAAATAAACCTGATCCTTTGAAGCATATAATTCGGCATAAAACATTACAATACATGCATAAACATCACACTTGCAGAGGATACACCCAAGCAGGGACTTACTTGTAGTTTGCTTGAGTACGTATCGTGTAAGTTGAATCAAAAATGTTCGAGCGTTTTGCCTTCCGTAAATTTTTGCAAAGAAAAAGTGCTTAAAAGCGTTTCTGTTAAAAAATAGTGCTTTTAATCTTGTGAAAATGAATCGGTATTTATACCTATTTTGTGACCCTAACCTTGCGTGTTCTTTTTGATGCGTTAAAACAAAATTTGACTTTGATTTTACTCGTGATATCTATCTCTAATTTTGTTATTTTCTTTTAATAAATAGATTATTTATTTTATTTATTTTTTAATTGAATATTTCCGATTAGAAAGATTTTATTTTTAACCAGCTTTTCCATTAAAATGCTGATTTTATAAATTGATCTATTTTCGGTCAAATTTTCTTGTTATATTGTTATGTTTGTGTTAATTTCCTGCTGATCTTGGTGCATTTTTGTTATTATTTTAATTTACTTTTATGTTTTTGATATTATATTTAATTGCATTTTCCTCATAGTTTAGGGTTGTTTATTTGGTGTTGATAGGTCTGATTTTAAATCTTCGTGCTGTGTTTGGGTGCTATTTCCGATCCATTTAAACAAATCCTTGTATTGGCCCAACACCTCTGTTTCCATTGTATTTTCAGTGATTGTCAAAATCCAGTGAGTTGTAAACATCAATTATTTTAACATAATCACATTCTTCAATTAGCGATATATATATATATTGACACAATTTACTTATACATGTAGCAACCGTTTCTGAGCCCATTCGAGCTTTCATGGATATGCCTGTTTGTGAGAAACCAGGATTTCGGCATTGACTGGAGACTGTGCTCGGTTAGTGAGTTTAGCGGGTGAAATAACAGAGGGTAAGTATCAGCATTATTATTTTGTCTTTTTGATATTGTGGTCTATAATGTCTCCACTTGGGTCTTTATGGCCTGGTTTTTGGCCTACTTACGCTTTTAATTTTCAAGAAGAACTTGCAATTGTTGGTAAGTGTTGAAATCTCAAAAATTGGTTGAGATCCAAAGGTGCACTGGTATAAATAAATTCAGATAAAGATTGATGTATATATAAACTTTAACTAAAAACATTTGCCTAAATGTACAATCAAATTTGTTTCAGGTATTCAATAAAATGTCAATCAGATTTAGAGAGAAAAAAAGATGCGTGAGATCTGTATTTTTGTTTTTTATTTATGTGTGGGGTTAGTGATTCGTGACCTTGACCCCATGCATACAATGCTTCTAGCCCTCCAATGGTTACCCGTTGCTAGGCAACTCTTGAACTGCAACCACTGGTTATGAGACCGCCAAAGGTGTGCTCTGCTCTCAGTACTGCTAAGGTCGGCCTTATGATGGGTTCAACGCACCACCGATAGAAGGCCTATGCGCGGTTTACAGTTCTGCTTCCTTCTGTACTAGCTTAAACGCCATGACAATTCTCTTTCGGGATATTAATCCATTATGTGCCTTTTAATAAATTCATAAGATAAACCTAAGATTTTATATTCAAATATAACAAGGAAATCACAAGTCTTCATTTAGTTGATCTATTGTTTGGAATTGCTTCTACAGACTGTTGCAAGCGTCGCTTCGCCCGCTCCGCTTTCCCGGCCGAGGGTGAGGCCGTTTGGGTACTGATTGTTTGACCTGGTGATTCGATTCCCGATAAGCGATTTGCGCGGGAGAAAATACCAGTGGGTACGTCACCGCGTTTCCTTCTTGGCAAGGCGACAGTACGACCTCTAAGCTACGAATCTGCGTCGGTTGATTTTTGACCAGCTGCTTTTCTTCCGCCCACCTCCGTTTGGCGGCGGTTAATCGCTGATACGTCTGCTTCGCTCGCGACGGTTCAATCCATGTCGCCTTGATTTTTGATTCTCCCGGCTCATTTGCAGTAGCTGAGCGTGTAATTCCGCATTTTCCCGTCGAGATTTAATTAGCTCTGCCCAGTACTTGGAGAGTATCCATATTTATTAACGAGTTACCAGTTAAGTTTTCAATAGAACACAATTATTTAAAAAATTTTCGTTCATACAAATGCCTGTGCCGTTGGATTAGGTTAGATTTAATTTGGATTTGCAAATTCTTAGATTATCGGCAGACCCCTTACGTTAAGTCGCTTACCTTATTTACTTTTTTAATGACTTGGTTATCTTTATTTTTATTTAATTTGGAGAAGCTCAAAAATTAATTATTGACTTTATTCAAATTAAATCGGAAATTTATTTCATAAAATTTATTTTTATTAACACTCCATTCAATTTTCACACTACATCTTCGTTCCAAAATGGCCATGTCATCGTCGATCATCATAGTACTGGTAATTCAAATTTTTATTTGGCCGGTGACTCGCACACACGTGCTTTTCGTCTCAATGTTGTACTTTAATACGGTCCAAAGCTGTCATCCGGATCAGGCGAGTCGGTACCACCACATCGATTGGTCCTTCCATTTCTTCTAGGGCCGGATCATCCAACTCGTAGGAGATCCCGTAGCTTGGAGCGTACCCGTCGGTACTAGGAATCCGGCCTGTTGCGATATCCGCATTGACTCTTTTAATATGGCGGCGAGCCATAACTATTTGCCTTTGCGTCAGTTGTTGCAATTCCTCTAACTTCGCCATAATATACTCAGCCTTTGGCCGAGCTTCTCGCGCTGGATTTCGACTTGGCTCGCGTTTAATCGCTACGCAAGGCAGCTCGACCTCATCATTGCGATTTCTAGAATAATTATACCAGCTTGATCCTCCTCCTGGGAATATCGTGTATCCGGCATCTCACATTGGTTGGCGAAACCGAACAGCTGTCCTGGCCGGGAATCTAATCGTGATTTTGGAGTCATCATTCCAGGATTCGTCCGTGGGTGTTTTATTTCTCACTAAATAATATCTTAAGTAAATTAATCATATATAACTTGTGTGAAAATCAGTGAAGTACTTAATCAGTGAAGTACTTAATCGATCTTTTCCCGGTTCACCTCTATAAAATTTGTAAGATACCAAGTAGACTAGTTGGCCTACGTCAGAAATGGATATTTTTTCTCTGTTCACTCGACCAAGGTTCTTGACTGCTTACTTTAAAACCAATTAAGTATATTCATTAGTGTTTTCGATGCGGAATATGCATGCCTCTGATTGGCAGTGGGCTACTTCGACGCGAAATAGAGTAATTTCTGATTTCCAATGAATCCAAACAATACAGTATATTCTTACTAATAAATTTGAAAACTTAACATTTCGATTTTGGATAAAATCATCGGATGAATTAATGAGAGTATTGTTGGGCCAACACTGAATTTTGTTTAAGTGAATTGGAAATAGCACGAAAATATAACATGCAGATTTAAAATCAGACCCATAAACACCAACTAAACAACCTTAAAATGTGAGAAAGATATAATTAAAATATAAAATCAAAAAACATAAAAATAAATAAAAAATAATAATAAAATGCACCAAGATCGGCACTAAATTAACATAAAAATAACAAATTAACATAAAGATTTGACCGAAAAACGACAATTTATGTAAAAACAAAGATTTAATGAAAAAATTGAATTAAAATAAAATATTTTTGGTTGAAAAAATCCAATTAAAAATTTAAGAAATAAATTGACAAATTAAATTAAGAAAATAATAAAAATTAAAATTAGATAACAAATAATTTCAAGGTTAAATTTTCTTTTATCGCACTAAAAAACCATGCAAGGTTAGAATCACAAAACAGGTATATATACAAATTCATTTTTGCAGAATTTAATCACTTGTAAGGGATCACTTTTTCTCGTAAAAAACTTTGACGTTTTTTATCAGAAAAAATAGTATTGTATCACAAAGCGCTCGGAACAAACTATTATCAAGCATTATCGGAGAAAATATCGAAGTGAGCATCAGTGGATATTATGAATGCGTTATGGAAGTGATGTAACTATGAAATGACAATATGTTATGAGCAATTATATGAGTTCGAGAATATGAATTTTCTTCTGTCAAAATTTTTCCGGCCCACAGCCACACAAATCGCAAGTCATTAAAATCATATATAACTATCGAGTGGTGTAAGAGCGGTTCATCCGCCAATAGCTCGTGCTCGTGAGAGACCTGGTCGTGCATATCGACGGGCTCAAATGTCAAATCATTTTATACCTATAGGAGCAGTGGGAAGATCGGTAACCAATCTTTTGGCTGACTTCTTTTCACCTATCTCCCAAAAATTTGACCTAAACTTTAAAACACATGTGCTAAAATTATCACACTGAGTAGTTCAGTGGGCACTCATAAAATCTAATATGAACATATATACTCCATAAAGTCAAATCTTGGATAGTGGGAAGGGAATTGCGGAAAATCGATGCAACAGTCAGGATGTTTATAGTAATTTAAAATCAGAAACTAAATTCTTAATCACAAATAAAACCATTTTACTATGTATAGATAGAAATTAAGGATTTAAAGTCAATGGAATACGTTGCAAAGGGCCTAATAATGAAGCTCAACTAAAATTATCTTTTAGGAAAGATAAGTTACTTTAATAACGCCACAAATAAGTAAAATACCAACTTCAGGCAAAGTCAATTAAATCGAAAACTATAATGATAGGTTAACCGAAAATATATATTAAAATCACCCGTATAAATACGGTACTAATAATATCGCGAAGTAACAGTAATATATTTGAATCACTTAAGAATGAGGTGTAATACGTCCATTAAATGCAAACAGAGTTAACCCAAAAATCGTAAAACAATTAAATCTCTATAAAAAGTGACGATACTAATTCCCAGTTGTAACTGATTGATAGAATGTTAATTGGATATAAATGAATAAAATGAGTTAAAGAAAAACATTGAATTTATTTATAAAATCATGAGTGAGTTAAAGTACCTCCGGATAAGATTGATTCAAGATTCGTGATAAAAATCCATTTGTTAAAAACCTAATTGAGAGAAACTGAATTAATAAACCAGTTGAAGTATCTCGGACCAAACGATAGCAACAACTACGTGAACAACCAAGATTCAAATATGTGCAATTAAATAAACGTTAATGATAAATTAAATTTAACCGAATAACAGTAATAGTTAAGTGAACAACCAGAGTCTATATTTAATTACATTGTCGTAATAATAAATTAACTTCAACCGAATGGTAGTAATAATTATTAAAACAGCTAAGATCCAAATACGATTAAATAAATCATCATCAATAATTAATAATAAAAGGAGTATCTAGTAGCACGTTATGAGAGTTCGAATTACAAATCCTGAGGAATCCGCAGATCTGAAACCCTAAAAGTAAAATAATTAAATACTAAACCCAACTTCATGCATAAAAGAAAATTCACCGAGTAAGAGATCAGTCAGAAACAAACCCTAAATAGAAGAGTTAAATCGCAGAACTAAATTCGTATCGCGTTGTTTAGTTTTATTATAGAAAATTACCATTGAACTCCAACAACCACTGAGCCTGACGTGGAAATATCAAATGACCGTCATCTAAATGAGGGATTTGAAATGGCAAATCCACTCTTGATTCATGGTGTTAATAGTAAAATTAATCCACCACGGAAATTGCGATTACAAACTAGTAGGAAAACCCTACAAATATAATTAGATGATTAAATAAAATCGTAAAAGAATTACCCATCTGTAATCTTACTTTTAAAATATGACCATGAGTAATTCCAATAATTCCATTAAAACTCATTCATGTTAAACTAACATATATTTTACCCGTATATCTATTAGAGTCTGGCACCACCCGCAACAATTGGACTGATGATTCTCGTACCACTCTGACGATCCCCAGCAGATTCGCAGGAAGATACCGATAAGCGCTGTGGGATCGTGGATATTCGCTGTCTACATACGGTAGCCAGGAATAACCTCACCGAAGTCAGGAGCAAGATAAGGATATCAAGATGCCCAGCCTCGCCATAGAGCGGGAGCCGGGTCGGAATCCGGCTCGGGAGATTCGACATGAAGCAGAATACATGCTACAACAGTTCGAGCACCTTGAAAGAAAATATCGATGGAAGGCGAACCTCCAGCGCTGACGGTTGGCGAGAATCAATGCGGATATTTCTAGTAGCCGCATTCCAAGCTCCGATGGGCATCTTCCCGATTATGGAGTAGCTTTTAACCCGCAAGACTCAGCTTTCCTCAGCACCAATGCACCAGTACATTTGGCGGTGCCCAAACAGTTGTTGGTGTACTGAGGAAACTTTATTATTGGTGATTTATGACTTCCGCTAAACCTCATGCCTCTCCTACTCTAGTGTTGATTCCCCTCGCACACCACACAATTTACGGGTTACTATCATACACCCATGGTTGAAGCCATGTTGGTAATGTGTATGACAGCCGAATGCCATTCGAGCAGGTGAGTACTGTTACCAATACCACTCCTCGAATAACATTCGTTTCAGGTTCAAAGCGGCCGCTTGAAGGTCTTACGCGCTATTTTTTGATCCCTCAATTCCTATCTATACCTGGTTCCTTGAGCCTAAATGCTAAACATGATTGGGAGGATATCGACCATCTGCGACACAAATTTACTTACAACTTTTAACTGCTGATTGTAGGACGATAACGGAATTTAATCACTATTTTTATCGTTCCAGTCGTTACTAAGATGAGATAGGTTACATATTAATTTACTCTATTTTACTACTACGATCTACAAAACCCTTATTATATAGATACGCTAAATTCGAAACTGACTTCGTTTGACTCACAAAACTAGTTAGTTCTTAATTATGCATTCGGTTTAATATTATTTAATTTAGAAGTTAAGCTAATAAGATAAATAAATACGTGATCGAAAATTTTAATGAATTAGTATTTAATTTGTGAAATAAATTAACATACAATATATATTTTAATAACAAAAGTACAATAGAATAAGAAAATTAATAGCGAACACAGGATCGTAAGTTTTAGTCGAAAGGTTAATAAGCGAAGAACTAAAATCGAGGCATTTACGATCATGAGGAGAGTACATCAATCGTCCCCGTCGATGTCTACTGGTAGGGGACTCGATTCCAGTCGTGTTGACAGTGATTTGAGTCGAGGATGGGTACCGAAAGAAAAGCTGCACTGGCGCATATATCACGTCAAAGTCCGATGCGCGTCGATCATCCTCATTGAACGCACCATGCAGCCCAGTCGTTTCCACAGACTCATCCTGCCGCAGGTTTGCTTGCAATAGGGCATTCTCTGCCTTGCGTCAATGCCTCCGGCGACGGTTTTGGTTCGGCTTGTGCCGCCGATTTCCGGACCCGTTTTCAGGGTCACTGGTCGAGGGAAGTGAACTGGGCATCTGAGTTGTTGTCTGAAGGGGCAAATGGTGACCTGGAATTATATCCAACTTCTGAGCCATTCTCCTACTTGGCAGACGAGTTATGAGTTCATTTTCCGCGAAACTTTTCGGAGCGTGGTGATCCGCTGGCTCCGGTTTTCTATAATCAAATCGTTTCGGGCTCGAGAGAGACGCGATATCTTTTGGTAGAGCCATTTGGTGGTTTCTGGCGAGCTCCAAGTGCCTTTAACCTTCTGGTACTTCTCCTTTAAGATGGAGTTTTCCCGCTCTAATTTGTCGAGCTTCTGCAACATGGTCACGACGGATGGAGAAATTCTGGGGATTCGCGGTAGACTGGATATTGTAGACATTTAGAGAATAAATATATGGAAGTCTGATTTCGGTCGATTATGCGGATGGGTTCTGCAATTTGTTTTCGAAAATTTTTGACTCAGACAGAAGATCTTTCAGAATCATAGAAAGAAATTAAAAGATGAATGCGATTTGTATGACGGCCACTGGGGAAAATAAATGACCTATAATATATTTAATTTATTTAAATTTTAATTATAACATAATTTTGAAGAATCATTTACACGTGCCCTTCAGCAATTCGATTGAATTTACATATTATCGACAAAATGTTTTGTTTACGATAATTAGGCTTTTGTAATATTTGATAAATTTGTTCAGATTTCAATAATAACTTGATATTTAATTTATCGTGGTTTTAACCCAAAAATCCGTAACTTATAATAAGATACCTCTTAAAATTAATAATAAAAGGAAAAATTTTATTTTTCTGGAGTATGTACAAATGAAGTTCTACTGCTGTAGATCAATAATATTTTGTGATACAAATGCTTAAATTCCGACTTCTTTTTGACGTTGGCGTTGAATCATTGTTACAGGCCTACTATATTTGATAAGTATTTATCGGTTTACTATTGTCTCGTGGTTTATTTTGTTACTAGCAGGCTCATCGATATTTTGATCATGGTTAAGACGTAAACACTTTTAAGCTAATACCTTTGTGAGTTCGCGAATCCTATATTGGGTCATATTTGTTGGCTGATACTTTCCAGTGCTCGAATGATTTTTTCACGTCACTTAATTTTAATAATCGTAATACCATTATCCTATCCCTACTACCCAGTCGTATTACAATTGAGAGGTTTTGTAAAAAATTTACATAATGGTCGACCAGCGATCATTCCTAATGCCCCTTAACTGATTGCGCTCTTCCCGTGATTTTAGTTTTCTGCTCGTCTCGGCCGACGTTTCCATCAGCCGTTACGAGTGGTAAAACGGTGCCCTGAGGCAGAGTCCTGCGTCTTGCGACCAGACCTCGCCGCGAACGACCGAGTTTTCAAGAGTACACGGCCAGCAACCACAACTAACGAAAGCTAACTCGTTAGCCGGATCACCGACCTGCCCTCTCGATATCTATTACAATGCATAAATATATATGTTTACCGGGACCTCTACATATAATATAAAGATAAAACCAAATTAAAATTACGAACATCTATATTTAATTTTAAAATTTACATAACAGTTATTACAATCATGATAAAAATCCAAAAATCCTTACTTAGATTAAGATCGAGTAATTAAAATTTCAAGTTGAAAATAAAATATTTTTAGAGTTTTGAAAATAAAGAGTTAAAAATAGTGAATTTGGTCACTGTTTATATAGTATTCTCATGCATGTGTGCGACCAATAAGTGATTTTTCGCCATTTTAAGGGCTTTTTATTATTTTTGTTAATTTAAAATTATTTTTATAATTTTTTATATATTTTTCGCTATTTTATGATATATTAATTTTATGTTATTGACATCTATTTTTTATTATTATTTTTCTATGATATTCTTTTTAGCCCTTAACATTTTGTTTCTTGGTCGCCTTTTGCCTATGTTTTTTCTAAACCTTATTTTGCAAGGTTTTGGCAGTTTATTTTATTTCATATGTTTCTTTTTGTCTCTGCATGCGTTGATCGATTTTATTAATATATGTTTTTAATTAATTTTGTTGTATTTTAATTTGTTTATTTGGTGTTTTTATTTTATTTTTGGTTTCTGCTTGTGGTGCATGTGTATGTGCAGTGACCATTTTCCTTATTTTTATTTTATCTTTTGTTTTAATTCGTACTACAATTTTTGTTTTAATTTTGGCTTTAAGCCCAACACAGTTAATCCAGCCAGATATCTTAGATATTTTAACTGATGGGAACAACGAAGAACTCGCGTATGTACGGCGTCCTCTGAGGCGCGAAATTAAGGACAAGACCTACAGAAGACAAATTCCGAAATGAATTCCTATTGCGTTGTAATGCTGAAATACATGTTTGTTGTTAGTTTCAAGTTTTTGGACGATTGGGAAAATTCACTGAAAATTTTAGAAATTGAATAATATAATTATAAGTAAAAATTCCTGATAAATAAATAACAGTTTTGATTAAAAAATTGGTTTAAAAATTAAATAAGGTTATAAAATAGATTTTTAAATAAATAACAGAAATGCTAAATCAAAAGGTAAGTTAATAGTTAATAATAACAAGGATATAATTAGATAAAAGGTAGGATTACTAGTATTAATTTAATGTGAATAGCAATTATAGCCATTAATGGGAATAACTATATTTATTGTTGTGGAATGATGAACTTGAATAAATGCAAACCATTAATGTCGTTTATAAATTAAGCCATGGAAGTAATCAAGGAAATCGGCCAGGAGTTAAAAAAATTGAGAAAAGAGAACATCAATCACCACCAGCAATGCGTGCAGTTCAGTCGTGAACTGCAACGAACTAAAGCTGCATGGATTGAACCCTCTCGAGTAAAACGCATCTATCAAAGGTTCACTACGGCTCAAAGAGGATGGAAAGAAGAAAAAGCCTTGAATCATGCCCAAAGGTCCAAATCCGAGGACTAGAAATTGCCGTAGCGGCAAGCTTACCCCTTGGTATTCGCACCAGCTCAAGTTACTTACTAGGAGCAAAACAGTCCCAAGAGACCAAACGGTAAGCCGAAAACCCACACAAGGTCAGGACGAGCCGAGAGGGAGCGCAGAAAGCTCCAACAACAAAGAACCGACTAGATGTAACTGTAAATAATTTTGTGGTGAATGTTATGTGAATCACATTTGATTTTTGTATGTAAATGAAAATGGTTTTGTAATTGTTGGGCTAGCACTGAATTTTGTTTGAATGGATTGGAAATAGCACGCAAACACAACATACAAATTTAAAATCAGATCCATAAACACCAAATAACCACCGTAAAATACGAGAAAAAGACAAAATTAAAAATATAAATCGAAAAAACATAAAAGTAAATTAAAATAATAACAAGTGCATCAAGATCCGCGCGAAATAACATAAAAACAACATAGTAACAGAAAATTTTGACCGAAAATTGACAATTTACGTAAAAGCACAAAATTAACGGAAAAAGTCGAAGAAAATAAAATGATTTTGATCAGGAATGAGTGAAATAAAAATCTAAAGAATAAATTGGAAAATAAAATCGAGAAAATAATAAAAATTAGAATTAGATTAGACAAATAATTTCAAGGTTAAATATTGTTTATCGCATCAAATTTAACACGCAATGTTAGGGTCACAGAATAGGTATAAATACCAATCCATAATCCATAATTTCACATAATTTTAACAAAAAAAAACAGTCGTCAGTTTTCGCTGAACAAATTAATCACTCTATCACTTGAGTAAAAACGATCACCTATTCGAATAACCATAATTACGTGTGAAGAATCTCTTGAAATTAGTATTATCTTAAACCGAAACGCTAGGACGAATTTATGAAAGTGAGCCTGAGCGTTATGCATATGACAGATAAATGTGAACTATTATTATTATGAACAAATATATGTGTAAAAGTATGAATTCAATTATGTCGAAATTTTTCCGGCCCACAGCCACACACCAGCAAGATATTAAAATTATACATAATTATCGAGCAGTGTAAGTGCGGTGTAAGTCCGCCAATAGCTCGTGCCCGTGAGAGATCTCGCCGTGGGTAACGACGGACTCGAACGTCAAATCATTTGCACGTATAGGGGCAGCGGGGAGATTGGGAATTAATCTTTTGGTTGATCCCCTTTCCACCTACTCCCGAAAAATCGACCTAAACTATTGATACTTATCGGCTAAAATTATAACCCCGAGTAGTACAGTGGACACTCTTAAAATCTAATATGAACATACAAATCTCTTAGGAACTATTTGAGGTTAAAGGGAAGGGGGCTTGCGGAAATTGATGTAACGAACAGGTCGAATAAAAATCCTTTAACTATCTCATTAAAGCAGATAAGAGTTAAACGATAATTCAATAAATAATAGAAGGTTTCAAACGAAATATTTAAAACGACTAAAGAAATATGCTGTCGATAGGAGGTAAAATTAGTGTAATAAATAAATAGAGGTTAACGTAAACTAATTAATTACAACCCCAGCGATAACTAATCAATAAGGAAATAAATTGGGAACTACCGAATAAAATAAGTGGTATAATATTATAGATAAAACGCAAGAGAGGATTCCCATAAATATTGTCAATAACTAAGCATTAGAACCCTACTATCGCCATACTTTAGATAAGCCGAATACGTGATCAAAATTCCAATTGATACCGTCGCACTAAATAATAGTAAAGGTCAAACACCGGACCTACCAGCCATAGATACTATCTCCCAAAACCAACTTAAACCGCAATAATCATCCTCATCTACTCTACAACTACTGAGAGTAGGTACTTGCAACAAACGTTGACATAAAGTATTAACTCATCACCACCTCAATCGAAACCAAAAGGCAAGCCCAGATAATTTATTTATTAGAAAAAAATCATCGCAAGATGCCCACCACAACACCGGATCCGTTATGAGTTGGCAACCATTGACAATCACCGAGACGTTCACTAACATCGGAGGCAGCCAATTTATAACCCAGGAAAAGAACCACCGAAATGAGATAATGGAAATTGAAATGCCATCTCACTGATATCGACGATGGCCAAACAAGAGAGATATACGAGGTCTGTGCATCACGAGTTGCTTGTAGTAGGCAAAGCAAATGCTAAGTTAAGTAAAGCTTAATCATTTTTCATAGCCATAATAGTTAAATAAAATCTCACCAAATAAAATTCCAAGAATTATGGTTGAAAAATTATATAAAATCTATTCGGAAGAAATTCCTTTTAACTCAAGAAAATACTGGACATACCATGAACTGACACACATAATCAAGTAGAAGAAAATATGGAATATCGACTCATCAAGACCATATTTACTACAAGAAAATTCCGCCCTCAACAAACGATAGAAGGAAATTCTAACAATGACCAATCAGCGGACGCCACCGCCAATTCAAGTTCTTACTCGTCCGCGTGGAAGAAAAATCGATAGCTCATATAAATAGAGGCCCAGGTTACAACGAACGTCATCACTATTTCAACAGAAAACTTATGTCCAAATTGACTGCAATGAATCAAAGCAAATGCGATGTGGAAATGTTGGAGAAGGTCAGAGCCTCCGCTAAGAAGAATAAGATAATGTGGGGACAAACACAAACCCGCTGGGATGAATTCGATGTGACCCAGATGCGTTCCCACGAGGGAGTCCATGCAGAAGATCACCCGGCAGGTAAGGCCGATCTTACTATAATGTCTTTCCCAAGTTTTGTTGATTTAATATATTTTTTCAATTAATTATAGTTATTTAATTTTAAAATTCTTTATTAAGGTTACAATTTTGTCTCTGATACATTTTAAAGTAATTTCATTTTTCCACGTAATAACAATTATTTAATATTAGAGTTATTTAGTAAGGTTATAGTTTTGTCTTTGATACCTCTTGAATTAAAGATAGCTATATTTTCTAAGTAACGATAGTTACTTAATACTAGAATTATTCATTAATATTGAATTTTTATCTCTAATATATTTTAAGTTAGCAATAGCGAGTCGTCCACGTAGTTACTTAACCACCGTATATTGAGTATTTCAATAAATTCCACTCTAGAAAATGATCTTAATACGTATCCACAATAGATTTATGAATTTAATATAGCTGATCTTATAATTTACCTTAGTATATTTTGATAGTAGAATAGCTTTCGAATCGGAAGCCATTAACTGACCTTGTAATTATTCATTAGTGTCATGAATTTATTTTCCCTATGTTCATGAATTAAAAATGGTTAGTTGCCCGTATGATCTTTTGTCGGTATCAAGACAGGGATATCGCCATCGAGTGCATCACGAGTTCGGATGGCCACCTGCCAAGTTACGGGGTAGCCTATAATCCAGAAGATCCGATTCTATTGAAGCTCGATGCGCCCGTGCATCTAGTCGTCCCAAAGAGCTTGCTACAACCAGATATCAGGGACATATTAGAAGATAGAGGTACGAAAGAACACGCCTACTCTAGAAGGCGTCTGACATGTAAAAGATTGCGTAGAGATTAATTTGGTTGTTAAATGAAATAAAGGTGTTTTGCTCTTGTTTTTTTGGTTACTTGGTATAGCATTGTCCGCCTAAATGAGGAAGTTTTATCATAATATTCATCCACGAAATGGTAACAAGCTGTAAGGTTTAGATGAAATATCGCGTGTAATACTCATTCATTCAAGGATTGTTAAATGTTTAAAATTGTGATTGACTGAATGCTTAATGTTACTAATAAAATTCAGCGATGGACGCCATTCAAGGAATTGGAGTGGAGTTGAAAAAGCTTCGCCGGGAAAATGACAGCCTATGCCAACAATGTCTTCAACTCAGCCGCGAACTCCAGCGGATCAAAGCTACATGGTCCGACCCGTCCAGAGTAAAACGACTATACCAAAAAAGTGATGTCGCTCAGAAGGGCTGGCAAGACGAGAGGATACTAAACCAGGCTCAAAAGATCCAAATCTGTGGATTGGAAGTTGCCGTAGCGGCAAACCAGGAGGGAAGGGCAGTCACGTACCCTCTGGTATTCGCCCCTGCACAAGTAGCCTACCAAAATCAGACGAGTCCAGCAAAGCGACCAAGTCAACCGAAGTTCCGTACAAGGCCAGGAAGAGTCGAGCGAGCACGCTAAACATTACAGAAATTGAAAATAAAAGTTTTACGTCTTAAATTTGGTTGATTTACAAGTCAAATATTTTCTTTTGGAAAAGATTTTTATGTATAACGTAAAATTTGAATTGAATAAGAAAAACATGCGGAAAGTAAGGGACCCAAGTAAGCAAGACGAGCACACACCTTCCATCGGTACTCGCTGAACCAGCTGGAGACCAGGTCTTAGCAGTTTTGGAAACAAATCTCACCTCTGACGGTCTCAGAACCATTGGTTACAGTATCAACGTTGCTTAGCGACGGGTAACCAGTGGCAGGTATATAGTATTGTATGATTGGGGTCGAGGTCATAGTCACCACTAACCCCACATAATATTATAATAAATGTTTATGCCCCTTTTGGTTATCGTTTGATTCTGACATCGCATTATTGACAATAAAATTCTTTTTTTTATTTGAGAAGCAAGCCATGAGCTGAATGATTAAAGATGCAAAGAAAGTAATGGACCTTAAAGAGTAAGAAGAGCATACACATTCTAACGGTAGCTCGCTGAAACAACTGTAGACCGGGTGTTAGCAGTTTTAGTAATAAAGCTCACCTTTGACGATCATAGAACCATTGGTTACAGTACCAACGTTGCCTAGCAATGGGTAATCAGTGGCAGTCAGGAAACCATTGTATGTAAGGGGTCAAGGTTAAAAACACCACTAACCCCACAATATACTGTAAGTTACATAGACGAAGGCTATTCCTGATTGAACTTGGTAACAGCTTAATAAGTGCGTATGAAGAAGACAGAAGAAGGACTGCTGCTGTCGACTCTCTATCGTCGACTCCATGTAAGCGTGGTGACTGCTACATTGATCGAAAACGGTGCACTGTCACATGTGTTAAATGTAACAGATTTATATGCAAAGAACATTTACACAACATTTGTAAGAATTGCTCATAAATTATAGCTTTATTTCTTGGTATTCTGTCATTTTTGTGTACTTGGACATTTTTGTCCAAAATGAACAAAATCGTTGATTTTTATTTCCATCGTTTGCGGGTTAAGTATTTAGTTTGTCTTCGCTATTAAAATTGTTTGAAAATTTATAATTTTTTTATAATCCTTATAAAAAATATTCAACAACATTAAGAACCTTTCTTAAATTACATTTTATTGAATTTATTTTCGAAAACCTTATAAAAATAAAATAAATATAGTAGATACCGCTTAAAGAGAACATTTTTGGGACTTGAAAAAATGTTCTCTATAACCGATACTTCTCTTTAACAGATACTTTTTTATAAGGATAATTTTAAAAAATATCAAAAAAACTTTACTAATCAACGCATTTATTTTTTAAAAATAAACTGAGTTATTTTGGGCTGCTTGGTTTTTTCTTGAGTAAAAAATAAAACCAAAATAAAAAATGTTTATTTTAATAAAACATGCTCTCTTTAACCGATGATCGGTTAAAGAGAACTTTTACACTGAAAAATTGGGGAAAATGCAATTTATAAACCAAAAAGTTCTCTTTAACTGATTTTGTTCTCTTTAAGCAAGCGAAATCTAATGTATTTTAAAATTTTACGAAAAATTAAAGCATAGATCAAATATATTTTTTAAAAAATAAAACTTTTTATTAAAAGTACTTTTTATTTTCGCAATAATTTATTAAAAATTTCCAATTATCTATTGTATAAAAATTGTTTAAATTGACTTAATTAAATTGAAAAATATTTTTTGAATTATCATTGTGTTGATCAATGAAATTTTTGTAAATACTTTTCATATAAAATTCCATGTAAGTTTTTGTATTTTTTAAATAGAATTTTTATATTATGATGTTTATTGATAAGCATATGTCTGATAATGAAGACATTTCTAATCTGATCTTTTAAAATGAAAATATTCTATATATTATGAATTCAAAACTTTATAATATTTTTTATTCAGATATGGTAATAGAAACAGAAATCAAAAGTTCAAGACAAGGCTAAATTTTTTAGGTAGTTAATTGAAAATGTTAAATTTTGTATATTGAAATGATGTCAAAGATAAGCATATGTCTGATAATGAAGATATAATTTAACTGATTTTTTATACTTTAACTTTTATACATATTCTAGTTATACATATTTTAATTGTTTTTATTTAGACTGAAAGTTGGTGACATAGTTGATAATGGCAATAGGTAATTATATTTATTTTAAACTGATTTCAAATCATTAGTGATGTTATTGATAAGCATATGTCTGAATATGAAGATATAATTTATCTGAATATCCAATTCAAAATATTCACCATTATAAAATAGATCAATATTAATTTATTTTTTTCAGGTTTATTAATGGTTGGCATTACGCAACGAAGATCTACTTTGATAAAAAGACATGGTAATTTTCATTTTCATTTTATAATTATCAAATAAAAATGATGTTAATGATAAGCATATGTCTGATCATGAAGATTAAATTTTACTGATAATTTAACTTAATAATAAATAAAAATTATTAGATTCATAATTTAATATATTTTTTAGGATCCAATTATCAAACGAGTATCAAGAGAAATGTTTATTAATAAAAAATTTTTGTTTTATTCGAAAAAATGTATTTTCAGTGTTTGTTATTTTTTATCATTATATGTGAAATTTTTAACTATATTACTTTCGTTGAATATTGATAAAGGTAGGCATTCGAAAATAGCAAATGCATTTCTATTCTTATTCTTAAGTGTGTTTTATTTTAGTAATAAAACTATTAATCTTATCACTAATCCATGTATTATTTTTGAATTTGTACAATAACCAAATTTTATTTCTTGTTACGATATATAATTATTACATTAAATGGTAGTCAGAGTGCAGCGAAAATCTCTAATCAGTGGTAATCGTTTATAAGTTGTATTTGACGTTAGTTTTTGGCTTTTATTTCAAGAAAGCTTGTAGGGAATTTCGTTAATAAAACTTAGCAGTAATACATAATTGCCACCATAATTATTGTCCAGTTTCTTAAGTTAAATGGACATTATTTTTTAGGGAATTAAAAATTACACGTAGTTAGAGTAGTTAAACAATAATAAACTAATATAAAATTAAAAAATGATTATCGATTCAAAACGTTGAAACCATTTATTAAATTTATGACAATGTGATCATAGGTTCTCAAAAGATATTGGTCCCAATTTCTTTATTTGACCCAGTAAATGAACTGTCTTCGCCTTCTTTCCCTCAGCTTTTTTGGAATGAGGCTTATTGTGTTTCGGATTGTATTTTTATCCGGTATTTATGAGTGGAATGATTTGGGATGCTCATAATCGTACTGGAGCGGTGTCCGATTTAATTTCTTTTAGTTGTAATAGCATATTTTCTCTCTTCAGCTTCTCCATTTTGGCTGCCATCTCTGCGTGTTGAGCTATCAATAAATAATTGTGCTGGATCAACTTCTTTGTATGTTCCGACTGCGTCCAAGTTTCCTCCATGCGACGGCATCGATTAGGCTGATTGAGTCTCGTGGTAGTGGGCCACGTCTCGTCGAAATTTTTCCGCATCCACAGTTTTAATTTGATTTAGTTTTACTAAAATATTATGTATGTGTTAAATAAATCGGCTTTCGAACATTTATGATGATGAATTTTATTGAACCTGTTCGAGGCCATTATATATATTGTTATGAAAATATACTGGATCGTGAAAAGATGATAAATCTTTTGACCTTTATCAATTTTAATGGGTTTCAATTTATTTTGTTGATTTTGTAAATATTTTAGTTAAATAACATATGTAAAAGGTCATAATAATGTTATTTTAATCGAAAATGTCATCAAAAACATGAAATTTGCAACCCTTCCCTTTTCAAATTCCAAATTCAAGGTTTTAAATGTTATTGATTTAAACAAGAAATTCCATTCTATTTTTAGAACGGAATTTCACAATTCCGCAAGCAAACTCATAGTGAGGTAATTTATTTTATACTTATGGCCTTATCGATCATTTTTTTAGATCTCCAGATATTCAATCGATTTTTTTTTTGTTATGGAATTCCAATTTAAGTGATTTTTGGGATTTTCCCTTTATGTATTTATTTATAAAAAAACATTACATCATTTGATTTTTGGTTGGAACTATTTTATGCCTACTCTTGTCAGGTATTCTTAATTGTTATTAAATTTGACTTTTGAAATTGTTGGGTAAAAACAAAGGTTTTAAAATTTTTTGTTTATCTGGTACGACATCAAATAAACTTTGGGGCACGTAAAGTCCAAAAATCATCAAAAATTGACTGTTTAGCATTAAATAATACAAAAGGGTGAAAAAATGCAAAAAATAAATAAAAACATTTAAAAAGAATTGAAAATCATTAAAAACTAACAAATTCATCGAAAACGCGTATATTCTAGAAAATAACTAATAGATAATTAAGCCTGAAATATTAATTTTAAAAAATCAAAATGAAAATTTGTAAACCTGGAGAAAAGTGATGAAATATGGTAAAAACGTGTAAGCGTTTTGTTTGACCGCATCAAAAAACATGCGTGTAAAACCCCCTTATATAAGTCGATGCCAGATCAACATAAATCAATGCTATTTTTTAAAAAGGTTTTAGAGGGTTTTTAGCAACTTCGAAATCATTTTAAAAATAAGAAACTATCGACATTTCTTTGTTTTTTAATTTTTTTTGATATATATTATTTAATGTTAGATTCTAGTAGAATGCAATTGAATTTGTTTTTAATGCAGAAATTTAGATTGGTCTTAGGAAATACCCTAACTCATGTTATTTTTGATTCATAAATAGATGTTAGGTGTATCAAGTGCAACTTTTCAAATTATATGATTTGTTTTTTAATTGTCGAAATCTTAAATTTTCTAATAATGTATAATATCAAAATAATTTCCTCGCATCGATCAAGTCCCAAGGAAGCTTCGCTCATATGATACTTGACCTATGATCAATAATATGAAATCATTAAGTCACATAATTAACCATTTATTGTAGTTATTATTTTAATTATCATTTTTGATTATTATTATGCATAAATTGCTAATTATATATTCATTATTATTAATCATTATCATATGCCAATTGTTAACCATCTGATCGTCTACATGCATACAAGAGAATAAAATAAAATTTTCACCAACTAGTTTAGAACTAGTACTTCGATGTGGGAGGTACCCGTAACGAATGGTTGTTCACCGAGTCAGATCTCCTCTCCAAGAACCTCAATGTCAAACCCTCTGTAGAGAGCGAAGGATCATGAGGAAGATTTAAATACATAAAAAGAACGAAGAATATGTCACTAGAATAAATTAGATAGAAGGTGTATATTTCTATGCAACGAATGTTACAACTTACTATATTAATTCAAAGAAAAGAAACCAAATAAATGAATTTGACTATCAAATAAGAAAAATATTTATCAAGAATGAGAAGTAGTAGACAAAATATTTATAAAATCTGACATCACCAATCAGAAGGCAAAAATGAAACGAAACTAAAAATGAAAATTTACGAAATATATACTGATATTGAGATGGTAAGACTGTGTCAGAAATCATAATAATTATTACTTGTTGCTCTATTTAATATTATATTAATAATTCTTATATTATCCTTTTCGTACCATTTTCAGGCGATCCAGATAATAAGTAAACATCTCATTCAATTTATAACATTGTTAATGATTAATTATTATATTTTTCTATCGTGGTAATTAATTATTTTCAAATGGGTCATTTCCCAATTACATTTACAACATTAAAGAAAAAGAACCAAATTTAGAATATATTTGTTCATAAAATTTTTCCATATAATTATTAATTAAGAGAAGGTCATCCGAAATTCGATAAAAGCCAAAACGAAAATCGAAAAGACCCATTAATCCAAGAATTGCGAAAATGAGATGCAAATCCAGCATGAGAATATACAAGGATCTGCTGATCCAGAGTTGAATAAATCCAAATGGACAGAATTGTGAATAAAAATAATTAAAGGAATTTCTTTTGTTGATTTTCTTTTAATCTAATAGCAAATCGTGCCTGAATTGTTAGTTATATTTATTTTATTTTAGCCAAATTTTATCGTTAAAAGTTCTATAAATTACAATAAATTAAAAGCTACTACCTTCTCAAACCTTGTAACTCTCCACTCAAAAATTTACTATCCAGTCGAAACAAGTTCTGGTTGAGAACGCCAACGATTTGAGAAAAATGCCCGGATAAAATGGGAAAAATTTTCTGAAATAATGGAAAATTATAAGACAAAAATTTATTTGAAAAATCAATATTCCAATATCAATATCTTATCTCTCACACAGTAGTGGTGTTGAATTCCATAGTTTTTTCTTTCCCCAACGCCTAAAAATAAAAAGCGATTAGTATTTACTTTTTGAATCGATGAATTATTGGATTTTCCTTATTTCTTTTAATGTTGTATTAATTATGGGGAAAAATAAAATCAAAGTAATCGACCGTAATTGTAAATTTTGTCCTGATTTAATTTGGCTTCCAAACTATGCTTAGTTTCAGTTTTTTTTTCCTTGAAAAATGATAGAACGTGTTTTCGAACTGTCGATACGCTGGTTGGCATTTTGTAATTACGACTGTCTACAAAGCACTGAATTGCTTCGCATTTGATAATTATACGAAATGGAATACCATCTTTTGCTGCGCATTTCGATATAATTTCCTCCAGTGATTCTCTTTCTCTACTGATAAATGTTAACATACCACTAACTTTAGGTATTTTGGATGTGCTTGGTCCTAGCGAATCATCAGCCCAATTTTGAACACTCCTTTTGTTTTTAAACTGATATCATGTTTTTTTAAATGATTTATCATTCCAGTTGTGGTACCACCTTGAATGGATATCTTACTCGTACATAAATCGACTTGACATTGCACAATTTCTGATGATAATTTTTTGAAATAATCCCAAACTTTCGATTTGTTTGAGGCCATTATGGATTAGAGGATATCTATAAATTATTTTTTCGAACAGAATAAAAACAAACCTAGTTTTTATACACATAATTATTATTTTAATTAATAATTATACTTACAATATGTGATCTGTATTATGTGAGTGGAATTTTAAAAACTTGTTTAATAATGTAATATTTGAAAAAATCTTAGAATATTCCTCTGTTTATCATGAAGAGGAATATTTACTTAGTTAAAATTTATTTAGTTTGCTGTTACCAGTTTAAGGTGTTTTAGAATTTTTTCTTTAAATAAATGATATGTAAATTATTCAAGTTAAGATTAAAATTTATTTTGGTAGGGGTAAACATTTATTTTTTCCACCTTTTATTAATATTGGGGGGAAATTCTTGACTTGTGTATTGTTTGGGGGTAGATTCTTGACTTGATCCAAATATTTAATGACAAATTGTTTGCTTGAAAAAAATTATATCTAAAGTAGTTTACTCGGTTAACCGAATAATGGAAAATATCTGAAAATAGACGAGTACTCGGTTACTCGATTATTCGTTTGGAAACACTACTGTTTGCTCGTCCAAGTTTACATAATATCGACAGCATTTAGAATGATTTTGGTCAAAATACTTTTGTTTTTACATTTCTGCATATTTGTATAAAATCATTTCCTTCTTTCATTCTGTAATTTCTCTCTATACTGTTATTAACATTATCTACTTTTTCTCATAATATTCTTCGATATTCATTATTTCTCTAATTCATTTAGTCTTCTTTCTTTTTATGTATAGTATTTGATCCTTCCTCATGAATCATGATCATTCGCTCTCCATTGAGGGTTTGACGTTGAGGTTCTTAGAGAAGAGAACTGACCCGGTGAACTACCATTCACTACGGGTACCTCCACACCGAAGTACTAGCTCTAGACTAGTTTGGTTATTTACATTTTTCTAACAAGCATTGCCTTTTCATTTTGAATATCATATGTTGATAGCAATTTATAATGATAATAATAATGATAAATGTGATAATTTTTTGTAATATAAATTTTCATTTTTAATCAAAGAATAGTTTAGGTGTGATCGTGAGACTTCCCCCATAAATTAAGTACCATGGAAGCGAGTTACCAATGGAAGGTATTGTTCAAGCTTGAAATTTGGTCGAACTATTTCTACGAAAAATTCAATTCAAAAGAAAATTTAATAAGAATGAATAATTAAAATTTCAACTAGTTTTAGTTTTTTATAGCTCCATTATACATCATTTGCCATAGTTAATTAGATCGATAATTTTATAAAATATTTAGTGTTCATTGATCATACTAAAGTCTTAGTTTAAATTCAAAATATAAAATGGGGTAACCAAGACCCAGATCAATTAGTTGTTATTTCCTGTATGAAATGGTAGTTTATATGATCTCGACCATAGCAATATTTTAATCGTTAAATATCTACATCAATCATATGACGACAACAAAATTTTTATTATAATAATAATAAAAAAATCAAACACAGATTAGTCTTTCTTCTAATGTTCCAATGATTGGTACTTTCGAAAAAGTTTTTTATTTTTGAAAAGTTTGCATTAAATTATGTCGATATGGCATCGAATTATATAGGTGGATTTTACACGCATGTTTTTTTATGCGGTAAAACAAAACGCCTACACGTCATATTTCATTACAATATTTCATCACTTTTCTCCTAGTTACCAGATTTTAATGATTTTTTTATTAAAGGTTCTAATTACATTTTAGGGTTAATTCTCATGGTTATTTTCTAAAATATAAGCGTTTTCGATGAATTTGGAGCTAATTTGGTATAATTGGTTAATTTTGCTAGTTTTTATTGTTTTTTTAAATTCTTTTTAAATGTATTTATTTATTTTTTACCTATTTTTTGTATTTTTTGACCATTTTTATAATTTTTGTCTTATTTACCGTCAAATATACGATATTTGATGATTTTCCGTCTATTTGAGTTTTCCACCAACGAATTTTATCAGATATCCTGACAGATAAACAAAATTTAAAATCTTAGTTTTGGCCCAACAATAATATCCACGGCCATCCAAAGATAATTGAAAAAATATAAAGTAATGGGATGTGTCACCGCTGGATCCCTCCGTGGTGGGGGGGGGTAAAACGTTTTTTCTAAGTCTTAAAGTACAAAAATTTTTAAGACAAAGACAATGACTCATTCAAGGTGATTGAAACAAAGACAATGACTCATCAAAACTTTTCAAGGTCATTCAAAAAAAGACCGTGACTCATCAAAAAATTTGTCAGGGTCACTTAAATTTTTTCAAGGTCATTAAAAAATATCTCAAGGTCATTTAAACCATTTCAAGGTCATTGGATGACTCATCATATTTTTCAAGGCCATTCAAAATTTCTCAAGGTCATGGTATTTTTAAAATTAAAAAAAATTAAAATTTACTACTTATTTATATAAGTAGTGTTTTAATTTTTAATATTTTTTAATTTTTATAATTATTATAAAAACTTTTTTATTATAACAACTTTTCTTCTTACTATTATTAATATTATTATTACAAGTTTTTTATAATAAACTCATCTTGCACATTTCCTTGTTACTCATGTATTCCTATTGCCTATATCTTTATAAGTCATGTGCGTGTAATGTTTAATAGTATTATTGATATGTAACAAAGACATTGAAAACATATATATATATATATATATATATATATAT